>JANSTX010033320.1:37683-50358 GCA_027564355.1 Penthetria funebris | reverse complement strand
CATGTCTCTATCTCCAATCGTTGTTAGATATTCTGCTACAACAATTAGTTATTTTATGGGTTTATAAATTTGTATCAGGAAATCATAATGTTCAAATGATCTATTTTATTTAAAATTCAAATATCTCGGATACGGTTATTGATAGAGTTATCTTGTCTGAGAATATCTGGCATATGTGTATGAAATGTAATAGGCATTACTACGTATTTTACCGATTACTCCATGTCTCTATCTCCAACCGTTTACGAGAAATTTAAATTTTTGTCTTTGATATAGACATAATTTGGATATTAGTAGCATGCTCGATAAAGTCAAGATGCACAATAAAGTGATATGAACTGAACCATTGATAAACAACAATGTATGTGGAGTATTGTCAAGATATAAAATAGGTAGGATAAAATATGATAGGATGAGTTTAGACTTGAAGCCAAGCATTTGTAACGAGCAACCGAACTTAGCCATATTAGCAAACAATCTTCCATTGTAACAATTTTTGCAATATTATTTTGTTATATTTTTTTATAGTAATATTTTATCGTATTAGTTCATTATAAGCAAACATTGAAAATTTATGAAAAGGACAATTAAGATTTTTTATTTATTACATAGTGAATTACATTTTAATTATTATTCTCACGATATATTTGTCAGTGCGTCATTAAAAGACGATAAATTTGTCTTTCAAACTATGACCTTGGCCGTGTAAAAAAAAAAATCTGATAAATGATGTGACACTTGAAATGATGTGAGAGAATATTACAAACAATACTGGGTATTTTAACTCAAATGAATACAATTAAGAATTAAGCAAAAAAAAATCAAACATTTTAATGACTTATTCTTTTCATCAAAGTTTATAAAATATATTTTACACACGACATTTCAAATAAATTAAATACCAATAAAATTTTTATTATTGTTCAAAAACTATAAGATACGAATTTGGAAACCGTTTAACTTCCTAAATATCCCTAACAAAAAAAAAAAAAACAGAAACTTTCAATCTTTCATAGTTTGGTCGTAGTATTTAATAGACGAGAAGCTTGGATATATGTGAGAACTGGTATGGTATCACTTTGCCGAACATGATTAACAAGGTTACAGATATTAAGGATGCTAGTAAAGGTGCAGACCAGAGATCGTGAACAATTGCGGCTGTCCGTTGACGCCCTATGCTCCCACGTGGAATAAAGGTCGACATGATGATAGTGATGAACTAAAAGAAATAAATTGAATATGATCAATTAAATGTAAATATCATTTTCTATAATTGTTCAATATATTTCAATGATAACACTGGGTTAGTATCAACCACAAAACTTTAAGAGATATAGATTCGAGGTTCATGGGCTGAGTGAGATTCAGTAAAAGGAAAGCGGAAATGAATCACATTAGACTTGACGTTAGCAACTTTAGTTAATTAAATAGTAGACTACTACTCTATGTACGTAATTTGGTACACTCATACGTAAATAAAGCAATTAATTTTCAATTACTTTATACATTGCGATGAGATTGTAGTGAAAATATAATACCAAACCATTATTTTGAACATTTTGACTAAAATACTTTATTTTTAACAACTTATAAACTACATAAATTATTCAATATACCAATTAGAAATATACTGTAAACATAAACAATGACATTGCTTTTATACTTGTTAATTTTTAGAGATTATTGCACTAATTTGTAAAAGATTTTTAAAAATAACAAATTTTTATTTAATTTTGTAATAATATAGCAACACCGGCTAATATCCATTTCGCTGACCTTTCTTTTGTTTTCAAATTAAATGTCCAAATATATGTTGAACCACGAGTTCTAAAAAATATTTTTTCATAAATTATAAATTTAAAAAAATATTTCTCCATCTGTAGCAAACCTTGTTCTATACACTGGACATTCGTACACATTTTTCGTATCCTGTTTATCCTGTGTAATTGCCCTTATATAAATTACTGGCATAATAGGAAATAATTCCTTTAGATGAGACACAGCAATTGAATTAATTGCATTATCCCAACGTGCACCTTCCAAATAAAGACCATGTATGTAGGCTCCTTCTCTTGGTGGATCCCTATATAAAATATTTCGAAATTTTAAAAACGTAATAAAAACAACAATCATTACTTTTAACACAATTCTTACGTAAAATCTTCCTTTTGTTTTCCAGTCACTTCTGTGCTCAAGCACATTTTATCCAATGGCCATTCATTTTTTCTGGCCGCCGATTGCATAATGGCAGTTAAAAAACTTTGTGGATTAAAAAATCCGGCCAACCAAACACATGTTGGTAAATTAAAATCTGATGTCCATGCGTCCAATTCTCTATGCCGAAGAATTAAATTTGCAAACCACGATTGTAATCCAAGTAAACTGGGATACGCTAATTTTGTCCAATTTTTCGGTACTTTATCATAAAATAAACATTCATCTAATAATTCCATATGAGATGTTATTGTTAATATTCCCTTTAGTCCAAGCATTAATTCCCTTAACGATCTACGAATTTCACGTAATAAAATATTTAATCGATCACATTCTTGAAAAGCGACCACAATAAATGGTGATCGTTCTTCAACTCTTGACATAACATCACTCATATTAAATTCTTCTGGTAATTTCTCTTGAAATTCTTCAATCATTTGTTTTATTATATCTTCTCTGGACACAATACTGCCACTTATTGTTAACGCATCACGTGGCTGTAAATTAAAAATTGTCTGAAAAAGATTGTCGGAAAGTGATGTTAAAAATCCAATGCCCGCATTTGTATGCATTCCATATAAATGTGGTGATTCAGATGGTAATTTCTCATCAATATATTGATGATAACCAATATAGTCTGTATTTGGTGGTGCTTGAAAACCATCACATAAAAATAAATCACCATCAATTAAATCGGGTTGCATAAATTCTTCCAAATATGTTTTACATAAACGACGATCCCAATCGTCGGTAATGTGACCGCCGTACATAATTTCACCAAATAAATATCTTAAATCTTCCCACGGTATACCTTTATTACCCTCTAAATAATTATACAATACATAAACGCTAATATTTAGATCACCAATATTAAATGGATACATATTATTCCATCCTTGAGTACCGAATTTTCTACGTTCCGCCACAACTGAATGGAAATAACATAAGGCAAATAGAATTCCTTTAAATTCTGCTTCTTTTGTACATATTTCTAATGTTTCTTGTGTAAAATTATCCAATGCCTTGTGTAAATTTGCGTGCATGCCAGTTGGTGGTTCATTTGTGATTTTAATTGCCGATTCTAAAATACCCTGCGGTATATTATGAAATATTGATGATGGAGCTGGTTCAGCACTTATAAATAATCTGTATGCATCATGTGATGTATCCAATGTTGTTTCCATTTTCTTTTCCAATATTGGTAACCAATTAGCAACTAAATGTATATTTTGTAATATAACCCAATGACCCTGTTTACTGGCAATTTCAATAGTTCTTTCGGCTACAATTTCTTGTCCCTGACCCAATGAAACATTATGGAAATTACCGTGATCCATTGAAAATCCCATATTCTTACCATGTTTTTCCACATCGGTTAATGGATCAACACCTGGTGACAATATAAAAAAAATTGGCGTCGATGAACTACTTTCTCTGTATGATTCCGAAAATTTAATCATTCTTGATTCAACATATTTCGTTCCCATAATTTCCTCAACAAAACATAAAATTGCATATGTCATACGGTCCGGACGAATACATCGTAAAATACATAGTTTCTGAATTGATGTTTTATTTTTCCATTCACCAGGAAATTTATCTCTTTCAGGTGTTTCTGATTCAATAAATAGTTTCCAACGTTTTGTAAAATGTTCGATGTCTTTGTCAATGCCACGAAATGTATCCAAATTTGATACAGCCTTAATGCCACCCCATAATTTATTGGAAAGAAATTCAAATGGTGACACAATTGATGGTATGTAGGGAAATCTTAGAAGAAAATCCAATTCAAGGGGATCAATTTGATTTGAATGATTTAGAATTTGTATCACCATTTGAGCCATAAATATTAATTTATCCTTTTCAAAAAGACCTCTGCACGTATACATAAATACATTATATGTTATGACATCGATAAGTGCATCCACTCTGTCGGTTAGATTTTCCTTAATTGGTGTTACCGAAATTGCACGCTTAAAAACAACAATAAATGCCTTTAATGAAAATTGATACATCGGATTGATTTTGAATAAATCATTGAGAATAAAATATAAAATAGAGGCTCTTTCTGCGACATTTCGATAGAATTCCCTTATTTTATCAATTTCTGATGATGTCGTCTTTGCCTCTATTACCTTACATTCGATGTCACCAGCAGTTTTTTTTGTCTTTTCTAAATTCAGCACAAGCGTCGGATCTTCTAAAACATTTTCATTTGAAGATGCTAATCGCACAAGTAAATCATCTTCCAATAATTTTAAAGTAATTTTGAATGTATTTTGTTGTTGTGTCAAATCTGATTTTAATTTTTCCAAATCAGGACGTTCAGCCTTTACTACTTCGGCAAGTAGTTGCTCTTCTAAACTATATAATAGGATAAATAGTAATGTTTTTTAATAAATATCGTTTGTGAATAGTAAACATTTTCAATTTAATATCAAAATCGCCAACTTTCATTGCTTGGCCGATTTAATAATGTGTTTATACAGATTGACATTATTTTAGGCATTTTTAGACACTTGCGAAAATATGTTCCTGTTCATAAATTATAATAGTGGATCTACACTAGAAAAGTGTATTTTGAAATAAATATTACCAACAAGATACAATATAAACTACAAATTCCAATAACATTAAAAAAAGTGTATCCGAACAATAATTCTAATTCAGTACAGTAATTTCTACTTTTTCTCAAATGAGGCTCCCGAATTGGATAGGTGGATCAGGTATACTAAGCGATTTACTACCATTTTGTTAACGGATCTCAGTGCAGCGTATAAAATGCGACAAAGAAACCTGAACTTGAGTCTGCACTAATATCATCATTTATTATATTTTGGCACATATTACTTTATTTAGTATCATGGTAATACTTGGACAATTTCATAGTAATACTTATTTGATGCCATGATGAAACTTATGTGATTTTGCAACAATACGTCTATGGGCGGTTACGGTTATGAGTTACGAAACATATTCAAATAAGGCATTTGTGGGTAATAAACGCATTTTCTACACCCTAAAGCAAACAAGTGGCAAATTGTTTTTTTTACATACCTTCTCACATTTCTGATACACAATTACAATATTTCTTACATGAATACCCGTAACGCAATAAGCACCCTGACACAAAATAATAATTGCTTAGATATTCATAACATATTTATGTGGTCTAACGGTAATACTTAGATAGTGTCATGATAATACATGTGTGAAGTCTCATTGCTTTATTTTTGTGGCGACACGGTAATACTTATGTGGTCTCACAGTGAAATCTGTGATCTGGCGGTAATATAATATATCTTATTTTGCTCAAGGGTAAAATGAAACATTTTCTATACTCTAAATCAAAACAAGTGACAAACTGAATTGTTTAAATCTTCTAAATTAAATCTAATCTATTCGCCTGATATAAAATATAAAATTATATTTTTTTATACTTGGAACGTGCTACCATAACGCAAAATAATATACCCTGTAATCCTTTATTCCCTAACGTATGCTTATAAAGTTTCACTGTAATAAATAAGCTAGTCTGAAACTAAAGCGAAATAAGTGGCAAACAATTTTTATTATTGCTTCTAACGTTCCTGATACAATTTTTTTTGTACGAATACCCGTAAGGTACTAAATACCCTGACACAAAATTATATAACATCTCACCCGTCACCCCCAAACATATTGGTTAATGTTTTCTTTTTTAATTAGATGTTCGATACATAGTACTTTATATGGTAATACTTAGGTGGTCTTATAGTAACAGTTTATCTCCTAATACTGAGTTGACTATAAACAATTTCTTTGTTTTCAAAAAATGCCTGTTCTGAAGGTGCGTAAATCTGAAGAATTGTTTTGAACTACTCTTGAATCCATTAAAGAAGGATTTTCTCCGTCTTTCCGAGGTAATTTGTTGACGTTTCTCATGAAATCATCAGTTCCAGTTGCACGAGATGCAAACATACATCACCAAGTTTAAAGAAATTGTAAGACAGTTCCAAATTCAACACCCAATACCTTGGATGTTATAACAAACTACGTTCTCGACTACCACCACGGTAAAGTACAGTAAGGAGTTGCTGAGGATTTCAATTCAGTTTGTGGTTAATCCTAACCATGATCGTCAAACATTACTCTGTTGTTTGTACTCTCACTCAGTTTATTGCAGACATATATATATATACCAAAATGTCAAGCAAGAAATTAACATTTTTAATCAAGCGTTAAGCACGTAGATATTATCATCTTTATTGAATAGCTTTGTTGCCTACTATACAATGCACATAAAATATTAACTTACCCATCGCATGTCACAGTAAAATTAATTAATGTTGTCTGAGCCTGTAATTCGGGTTTATAGTGTGGATTGGCCAATTTTGTTTGTAATATCAAACGAAAATCTACATTATAATCAATTTCCTTATCACCAATTCTAATGGCAGATCCTTTTCTAATTAATGATCGACTTAACAGTGGATTCAAGACTGGATCAATAGTTTCATCAATATTCTCTAATAAAACAGTATCTCCATTTGATATCGCTTTTTCTATAATATCTAAATAACCTTTCTGACTTGATTGAATAATAATTAAAGAATTTGCATACTTTTGCTTAATCCATTTTATACCTTGTCTGCAAATGGGAAAGATATATTTTCCAATAAAATTATGCAATCAAAGTAAATAGAAAATATTTACAATTGTGGATCAATCATTAATGGCCAACGTGCAGAATTAATTAAAATAGTTGCATTTTCCGTAGACATTCTATCACTGGGTAATCCTTCATTGTTCCAAGCTGCTATTTGGGCATCATCGCAAATTAGATCTAATGGATCAACACCATTTGTATGTGGTATTTCTGGCTATATTTACAATTAAATAAAAATGGTAAAGTTTTTCAAAATACATTTTTTTGTATTTAAAGTCTACAAATAGCCCGATTTAATTACCCTTATTTCACGAAAAGTTGGTTTCCACATTTTCTCTAATAAATCGATGCGATATCTTCTGGAGAAACTACCCATATATGATATGAAACAAGACATTAGTAATACATCGCCGGGCAGTTTTGTTATCTGGCTTTTAAGTCTAATTTTGTAATCAAATAATTAATTTAGTTAATTATTTTATTGTATTATTTATTTATGAAATTTACCTATCCACAGATACATGCCAACGGATAGCTTCTGAACCCAATCCATTTACTAAGCGATGAGCCAGATCAATTGTGAATGCGGTTTTATTGGCTTCTTTTTGAAATTTTAATTTATCAGCCATTGCTGTATCGAATTCATATTGTATTTTCGATAATTGGCTTTCGATTTCCTAATCATTCATAGACTATAATTAAATTAATGAATTAAAGGCAGTAGATAAAAATGTACCAATATTTTTATTTTTAAAGTTGCCAATTTATCTTGTGCTTCCTTCAATTCATTTTGAGCATCTTTTAACGCCTTTTGCTTTGGACCAACAACAAGAAAAACATTATAAAATTTATGTATATTAATTACCCATGCACATAGACCACTAGCTGCAACTGATTTGGCAAGTATTTTATTTGGATCAAATTGTGGATCACTTAAATATGGTTGAATGGCAGCAATCACTTTAGCCGGAATATGTTCTTTGTCAAAATTTATTAGTTTATTTAAAAATTTATCCACAGCACCCATCATTTGCTATTGGAAGCAAATACAGTTGAAATTAATAATATTTAAATATTTAGCTAATTTGTTTTTTTTTTAATAAGTAAATATACTTTGCAGGGTTTCCAAGTACGATCTTTTGGCAATTTCCCTTTAGATGAGAACAGAATTAATACGGCGGAACAAACATTTATAACAGCTTGTGGTGGAGTTCCAAATGATTTTAATTCGGTTAAATTACTTTTATTTAATGTATTGAGAGCTTCTTGTGCAGCCACTAATGCGGGTTCTGCTCTTCGTAAATCTTCTTCACAAAGTTTAGCTTTAATTGATACATCTTCTTCGATAATACGTACTTTTCTTTCCTCTTCAGCAACTAAAGGGTTAAATATTATGAATTTTATATAAAGAGTTATCATTAATATTATTCACTAGTAATTAACCCATACAAAGTAACTGTAGGTGACTAAATCTGTACATAATGTGATGGATAATAACTAAAAATAATCATCATCATTATCATCTCGACCTTTTACAATATCATCGACCGATCGTCTACGTGTATGAAAAATCCAAGTGCAGTTTCTTAGTTAAAACAATCCTGTTCGCCGCCTTTAGATCTTTACCTCTACACAAATTCTCATTTCATATTGTATTTAATCAGAAAATTTAAAATACTTGCCTGAGGTATCTAGTGGCGAAAACTTGAATTTACGACACAATGTTATTTTATCACCAAATAAGTTACAAACAATTAACAATCAACAAATTGAAATTTGTTGAAATTCATGACGAACGCAGACTTCAGTCAGAATTCCAAACATATGACGAACCTTCTGTATGCTATTATTCATCTTGGAAACATTTATTTTCAGATCTAATTATGAGTTATATACATCGAAGTACCGTTATTCAGGCTGATCAGTGTCATTTAGTGTTTATCTTGAATACAACCCTAGTATACGCCTATATTGTGTTTGATAAGAACAAATTGCATATACCACTAATTGGGCAGAATTATACTCGAATTTCTATAAATATATATGTGGGAAAAGATCTTTGTAAATGTTATCCGAAGATTACAATAGATTGTATCATATCATCATCAACTCGACCTTTACTCTACGTGGGATCATAGGTTATCAGCGAAAAACTGCCATTATTCAGTATTTCTGGTCAGTATCTTCACTTTGCTTTTTTTTAAGTATGCGCAAGGATTTGATCACGTTGAACTCAAATGATTAAATTAGTCATTTGAGTGTAAAGATTTTCCATAATACATGCTATTGTGTTTAAACCTTAAAAGTGAAATTTATTCATATAACAGTACTTACTAAATTTCTTTTCCTTTTGTACCTTATCATTTTCAGCACTCACTATAATAATCAATTTATCAGCCGATTCATTTTTAGCTATTAAAGCAACCTCTTGCTCAGCTAAAATATACTAAAAAAACACAAATGATTACTAATTTTTATTATATTATTTTTGTTACAAAATACTTTTAAACAATCAACTTGCTGAGAACATTGTGCTAATTTGACTAGACCATTTTCCAATCTTGTAATTCTTTGCCAAATTTCCTTAGTTTTATCAGTAAGCAATTTTTTATACAAATCAATTAATTCAAGGAATGATTTTGGTGTTGTGTAATTATATCGACGTTCATTAGTCAAATAAATGTGTGAAATATCATTTACACTTTCTAAAACGTAAGCCATAAATTCAGCTACAGATTCAATAATTTCTTCCTGTAATAGAAGTAAATCTATTTTATATATTCGTAAGTATGTGATAATCAATCTTATATTACAGGTAAAGCTGGTAATTCAGATAAGAATTTTTTTGAAACTGATTCTAATGCTGAACGAGGCCATTCATGAAACCAATTAATTGCTGTACAATTAATTAAAGCTGGAAATTTACGTGCTCGTCGTCTAAGTGTTGATCCAACTGGTGAAAAACATAAAACGATCTGCAACACAATAAAAAAAATTAGTAAGTAAATGCGACAATTAAACAGCATACTTCACTTGTGTAATTGAGCAAAATATTTAGAAATGTTTTACTTATGAACTGCATCAGAGTGTAATAGTAAGATACTGTAGGATGTTAATAAGTACTCCTCTTTATTTTATATTAATTTATATTAAGCTTTTGGGGAAAATGTGAAACAGTAAATTCGGAACAATAATGGTACTTCGGCCTAGACTGCAGTTACCTCAAAGATTCCATTCAAGTAAGTATTGTTCACGACTGATCGTCTCATAGTGCATGATCGATCCATTACAACTTTCTTCTGCCAAAAATGATGTTAATCGCTTCGAGATCCGCCAGTCTCAACAGATTCACGTTTGAACTTGGCCAGAAAACTTTAAGTATACATAAGTATTTCATTAGGTTTAATTCGGATGATAAAATTAGATATTTGAGCGTAAAGAATAGATTTTCCAAAATTCATATTATTGTGTACCTTAAAAGTTTTTCTTAGACTAACATTTCTTTGAATCGGGAGCTAATATTTGGTTTTTCAAAATGTCAGTAAGATATTTGCAACATTTAGCCTCTTTTCGACAATTCCCTAGTTTAGTTTTGATTGTGTTTTTATACTTTGGAAAAAAAATTAAAATTATACTTTTAGGGTGTTTTGTTGCATGATTTTTTATGATTTTTAATTTGGTCTAACTTAACAACAATGTTTAGTTGGATTTTAGTGTAGTTGGTTTACTGAATTATCAATAGATTGCTTCAGGCACATTATTGGAAATCATCGTAAATAATAGTAGATACATTGGTGTACTAAATAGCGTTTACTATCAGATTACCGAAAAATGGTCGAACTTTTGACGGGCATAGTGCAACATGCACTATTGGTCAGCAAAATTTCTATTTACGGTCCTATTTTAAAAATTGTTTTATAGGACCCATATGTAAAGAATGAATTTAATAACACATTATATTTATATGTTAACCACAATAGGGACAACCCGTTAATGTTCATTAGAACAAAATAACTTTTACGTTTGAGGTGGAAGATTGGAACGAATAATTGTGCTACCAAATGCTAAATTGCCAAATCGCGAGTGCGTGACCAAGAGCATATTGTTTATGTGATATTGATTATGTATAGGTATTAATGTATAAATGAAATCCTTTATAATTCCAATGATAATTCTACTGAAATTTGTTGGAATTGTTTTTGATAAATTTTGTAATTAATAAAATGAATAAAAACATATTACCTTTAACATACGACGAACTTTCTCAATAAAATATTTCCAACAATTTTCCTTCGTATCAATTATTCCTTGTTGTTTAGCCTCATTACGAACTGAATTTATAATAGTCTCAATTTCATCATCACTAAATAAATCCGGTATTTCACCAGAAGCTAACATATCATTTATTAAGAGTAAAAATGATTCATCTGTTAATTGGGCATCATTTATTAAAAACATTGATGCTATATTTTTAACACCAACTTTTGTATATAAAATATTAATTTCACTTTTCATATCAATTAGACTAAAGCCTCTACTTAGTTGAATTTGATTTACCGATAAAGATGATATAAATGCTGATAATCGAGCAATTGATTGTTTGCCAGAACCACCAACACCAATTAGTAAGGCATTACCACGTGGACCTTCAATAATTCGATTGATTCTGTATAACAATAGAATTATTTTTAAAAAAAAAGGACACTATTTATTTATTAAGAATCAATCATCACACCTACAAACGTGTGCCATTGCATCTTCAAACAGCACCAAATTAATACTACCAAGAATTTCATTATAAGCATGTTGAGCTTCATTTAATAAATTTGATAGGGATGTCCATGATTTTATTGGCATATATTTTGGATCGCCAAGTCCTTCTGAAAAATGACAATATAAAAATGGTTCCTTTAAAATACGTTGATCATCTAATTCTTCAATTCCCTTCTTTATAACATCTCGAATAATTTTACGAAAAATATCCTGATCACATTCGTCAATTAATTTATCACCATATACACGATATGCCTCATGAATATAAAGTTTTGCTAAATCAGGTGGTTCTGGACATGTGTCCTTTGTCGCAAATAGTAGTCCTTGATAAATATTTGCTAAATCTCTCAAATTGAATATGTAATGGAATTTGGTTGCTGTTGGTAGAAATGTTTGTGATATTCGATTATGTAATGCTAAACCCAATTGTACTAATGGGATGCATATTTTTTGATGTGGTATAGAAAATTTATTTTCCGGTAAAATTAAATGATGTGATAAAATAGTATTATATATAAGAAATAATGATTCACTGCTTGGATAACTAACTGTAAATGAACAGAAATGTCTCTGTAATCTAGGATCAATTGTAAATGATCCGGCTCTTGGATTCATAGAAGCCGCAATTTGACAATTGTTAATATCTTTTAGTGATAATTTCAAACGATCATACCAATGACCATAATCTAAAAATTGTCTAATTATTTGATGTGGTTGAACTGTTCCAAATTTATCGACTTCAGGCATATTCATATCATCAACAAAGTATATCATTTGTTTCGAACATGGTGGTCCATAATTTCGGCCAGCTTTTTTTTCTAATGGTCTTTCAAGTATCTATAAAAAAATTATATTCATAAAAAAAATATTGAATACAAATTTACATACCGAATGCTTGATTTCGAAACCAGCAATGCTTAAATTATTCTAATACAAAAATCAGATTACAAATAAATGAAATGATCTATGGTGTATCCCTCAAAAAGGTATTACCCAAACATGGAAGGGACCCATTATAGCTGGTAATGGATCAGAAATAT
>JANSTX010033320.1:0-31190 GCA_027564355.1 Penthetria funebris | reverse complement strand
TTACTACATTATAACTACTTACATTACTATATTATAACTACTTAGTAATCAAATGAAATCAACTAATAAATTTATCAATAAAAATAAATTAAACTTAAACTCTTTTAATTCAAGTAAAGGGGAATAATTACAGAACAAAACACACAGCGGTATTGAAGATATGGGCTGAAAAGGTACAAAAAATGCATCTATTAGACTACAGAAAACCTAAATCAAACATTAAAATTACCCAACTATACAATGAGTGCAAGAGACCGATTATCTCATACGAACATAATTTTGTTAATGGATATAAAAATGCATTTGTAACAAAATCAATATTTCACATTGGTATTTGTACTGATCCAATGTGCAGAGAGTGTGAAAAAGGCGAAGAGAGGATGAGACATTGTGTAGGCGAATAAGAGACATTAACGCGAATAATGATGAGGACATTTTGTAGAACTCATTTGGCACTTATCATTCGGTAAATGCCTGAAATTCAGTAAGGAAATACAAAACTCGACAAATTGACTACTACTATAGTATCCAGAGTACTAATTAATAATCGAATTAAATTATGGAAAACCTCTTCATTATTACTACTATCTTACCACTCTATACGTTTGTTGAAATTTGATGAATTAAATCATTTGTTCACTGTTAATATTTGTGTTGTATGTATAACTTACCTGTGTTAATGTAATATAACATCGATCAGTTAATGGTGTGATAACCAATCTTGGTGTATTACCTAAATATTCATAATCATATTTGAATTCAGCATCACAAATAGTAGCATAACAATCGTCCAATTGTTTGTCCCATCGATGTCTTAATTGACTTTGCCATTGAAATGCATGTGAATTTTCAACTTTTTGTGATATCATTTTCGAAACAACATCTCTTGAATGTACATCAATTGTACAAATTGTCATAACTTTTTGACGATCACCATTATTTAGATCACCCAATAGTAACATGATAAGTGCATTTAATTGAACAATTTGTTTACGTTGATAATCTTTAAGTGCATTTTCATAGCCTTCTTCAAATTTGGAAAATGCTTCATTAACATCAGATGTCCACCAAATTTGTGTTATGCATAGTGCAGTTTGTGCTGGCCAATCAAATATCCATAAATCACGTGATTGTTTCTCATAATCACTAACCGATAATGAAAATAATTTATGTAATGTAAATTTCATTGCTTGTGTTATTCTATTTAACCATTCCTCAACTTTCCCATTACAATTGCATGCCATTTTCAATTCAACGTATTCATCATTTTCCTTTGAAAACATACCAATGGCATTTTTCGTATTATTATTCTCATAATTTAATTTCATTATTGAATCATACAATTTTGGAAGATGTTTTTCCACCGCTTTTGGATTATTTCCATTCGATAAAATGTCTAATAAATCGGCTGATGATATAAAATAAAATCTAGGATATGCTAATCGCTTTGTTTCTAAATAGTCATTTAACGCCTTTTCGCATAAAATAAAATCATTTAGAATTTTCTCCATATTTTCATATAAATTATGTTGATTTGTTATGACAATCACATTTTTTGTGTAATTCATTTTTTGTAAAAAATCACGAAATTCAACATCAATTTTATCAAATCTTTCTGTATCTTTTGGCAATTGATTTCTTATATCTTCTGATTCTGTAAATATACTTTCTAAATATATCCATTTTCTTTGTATATCCATCCATACATTAATTATTTGGTCGGCATTACTTAATTTTTTTAACCATTCAATTACATCCTTCTCAAAAAACCCAATATATTTTGAATTTATCATATTTTGTACTTGAACCTGATTATCCTCCAGGGTTTCAATTAAATATTCTGATGTTTTCAATAGTTTTAATTGACTTCTTTCGTGAACTTCATATTGAAATTCAATAAATTTCCATTGCTCATTAATATCATTTAGTGATTTTTCCATAAGCATCTCTTTTACAGCCTTATCAACAATAGTTTTAACTTCATCTTCAAATTCATGTAAATTTAAATTTAATAAATCACGTAATGTGGTAGTTGAATCCATACGAATCTTGACCTATAAGAAATATACAATTGCAATTAATGACTATTTATGTCGTTATTTTCCAATAAAGTTATGATCTGAATATATTCTTCCTATTGAAATATGAGTAGTTTAAAAAAAAAAGAAACTAACTAACTATCTAGAACGAGAAGATAATACGCCGCATAATATTCGAAAAGACAAAAATCGGAAAACCTTTTACTATTCAATAACGCGTAAACACATCAAATGGTCATATATGGTTGAAAGTCACCGCCATTAATAATTTTGGCAACTTGGTCAACTTCTGTGATGGATTTTGCTGGTTACTGCAAATGGACAGTCTCCGTTCGTTTTCTTTATTCGATCAGGGCGTTAAGGTGAACCAGGAAGAGTACCAACAAAAAGTTGGATAATCGAAAACGATACAAATTATTAATTATTTTTCCATCAACACCTCAAATCGATGCTCTTAAATATAAAAAATCCTTTAAACTTACTTTTACATCAGTATAGTGTTATATGATTTTTTGGTAAAATTGTGGTCACATCGCTAGTCACTACTTTTTCCCATATTTCTAGTAGAATACGAATTTCGTGTTAACGAGATATATCTATTTTATGATATCAAGACCGGAAATGCTCAGCTAAACCATGAGTTATCGGTAGGAACAAGTAGTAATCGGAAAAAAGGCTGTAGGATATCCCGTTTAAGCGTTTCCAAATATATTTTGACTGCCTTGCAACATGTGATCGAGTACTGTTATGCTGAAGAATAACTTTATCATGTCTCTGTTAGAATAATAATCTCTGATAACTAAAATGGTGATAACTAAAATGAAACTAAGAACGTTATCACCAAATTGTCTCCATGCGTTTAGCAATTATGCGTTTAGATTTTATGCGTTTAGCAGTTCGAAAACGTCTGCCAGTGACTGCCAGTTAAATGCTAAAGTCATTTGGCATCAATAAATGTATCCTCCGTAAAAATTTTGAACTAATATTATATATTTTACAATAAACAACTACTAATAATTTAATCCAAGTATATAGTCCTTTCTCCGATTTGTTTCCATTCAAATTTCGAAAAACATAAAAATATCAAGTTTGTATTTCTTTAAATTCAATCCACTACTCCCGTTTCAACGCTTTCAGCATTATTGTATATGTTTGGAGGGATGCAATGTAAGTTCCCTATTGCTTATCCAATTCTATCGCTCTTGCAAATTGTGTATTATATAATTATTTGACAATACTACATTATAAAGCGCTTACCAAAAACAATTTTCCAAATTTTGAAAATAGCTTCAACACATGAAAATAAAAAAGAAAAATTAATATTGTAATTGTAGGCTTTGAATTTATAAATTTACTCCTGTCACTTGCATAAGTTCAATCCAATGACGATCACGAATTGCCGGATTTTGTAATTCAGTGATGGCACGTAATGATGTAATCAAGTTTTTCAATAAACGTTCCACATATAGAAATGGTTGCCAAATTCGTACTGTTTTACCTAATGTTCGAATTTCCTTTCCAAATTGTTTACATTGATGTTCAATTTCTTCAACATCAAGTTTTCTCCATGCAGTTTTTTTCCAATCAGACACACATGAATCAATAACATTCACAAAATCCCATAATTGCTATAAAATTAGGAAATAATTTTCATCGGCCATTAAAAGAATATATAGACTCGTATCCTACATGTACCTTAATTAATTTAATTTCTTTCCTACATGCCTCCAAATGCACAGCTGAAGGTGGTGCTAAGTCAAATAAGATTGCAGAATTTGTCAGATGTTGCATTTTCTTTTCAAATGTTATTAATAACTTTTGTGTTTTATCACATTTAACGTATGAATTATTACATGGAACCTGAAAAAACTGAAATAAAATCTTAAGTATTATTATTATGTACTTTAGAAATTTCTCCAAATGATACTAACTTGAATTTGTTTGAATTCCCTTCTATATAATTCCATTCTCTTATCAAATAGTATAATACGTTTAGCAATTAAATCTACTTGATATAATTGAATTGGATCGATAATATGTTTTACTTGTAAAGCAATTTTATTCATTCTCTGCCAATTTTCAGGTAATTTTGAAAACTATATAAATTCAACAAAATAAAACTCTCATAAAAATTGCACATAAAGTGGATGATATGCACTTATTTCAATGCTATACAGAAGAACCTACCTGATATGTAACATTTTCAGGAAATTCAACATAATACTGTTTTAGCATATCAACAATATCTTTTAAAGGATCAAATATTCGTTCTGTATTAATCTGTCTGTCTTTGATTTCATTTAAAACGGCCATTACTTTTAAAAGCGCTTCAAAGTCATTGGAACGCACCTCAGTAGACAGTATTTTTAGTCCAGATTCAATGAATTTTTCCAATTCCTTAAATATATAATTCCTTGTATATATTGATTGATTTTATGTACAATGTATTTTTCTATGTTTTTATTGTACGCGGTTAGATTCAACACAGTACCAACAATTGTCACGTTTATTTACATATAATGGAATAATTAATACCCTAATAATCTAAAATACATCGGCAAGATGTTCAACAAATTTGACCGTTAATAACTTATGGATATTCAGTTTACGATTCTTCAAGTAGAACTTTGGAGGCAATAATAGATTATCTCTATCCTGGCCAGTCAATTTGATGTCAATCCATATGACATATTTCTTAAAAACCAGGCATTTTCGCTCTAAACATTAGTTCTTGCTCAGATGTTTCTGAGCTTCACGTTATATTCACGTTCACGTTCTATATAACGAAACTTGGTATTAATCTATATTCATAAACATTTACTAATATAAAAATCACATTCCTAACGCATTTAATGATGACGGCATAATACGTCCTGTTTATTCTACATTGATTGTGTTAACCGAAAGTGTTATTGATGGAGTGGTAAAGATATTATATTATTTGCTACATAAGTAGCATCTTATGAAATTTCAATGCTTCTAAATTGGGAATTTTAATTTTGAACATATTACAATCTTCAGGTTTTAATTATTATTCATTGCATCTACTGGTTACAAACACGTCGTAATAAACATTTTGCGATTAACACGATTTTGTATTATATATTTTTAACGAAAAGAATTTTTGAATTTGAATTTCAATTAAAGTCAGCTAACACATTCACATAATGTTAATATTATTAAAAGCGACTTAAATTGGAGTATAATAAAAGAATATTATAACTTACATTTAAGCTGATAATTACATGTTCCGTTAAATATTTCTTAAATATATTACCCCATTTATTACAATGATTAAGTACTTTATGTTTAAATTCACGCATATCAACAATAAGCCAATTATGGAATACACAAGATGTCTCAAACAAATCAACTTCCTCATGAATTGAAATCCAATTTTCAATCTGAAATAGGAAATACATATTTATAATTGCACTAAATAAATTGATATTTTGCAATGAAATTGTGCAAAAGAATTAGAAATAAGAAATATCTTCCAAATTTACCAAACAAATCATTCTAGTCACGATTTAGAAATAAATAAAGTATGGCACTATGGAGAAGGGGTTTGCTATTGCTAAATCTATGGCAACTATATGAACATATTAAGACTGGCGATCAATATACACCGAAAATGAGTTCATTGAGTTCTTTTTCTTCTTCTTTCGTTAGGTCATATAGACTTGAGTTATTCTAACAATTTTCTTGCCATCTTTTCGGAGGTCTTGTAATAGGTCGTATTTCACTTGGTTGTGTTTCATTGCAATATTTGCCAATCTATTATCTGGCATTCTTTTCTAACAACGTTTCACTGCATATTACAACTAGTGTTGTTTTATGGTTAACATTTGATGGATTGTAGATAGGAAATGCGGAATGAATATTGTAATGTTACCATATGATAGAAATTATAGAGTGAATTATTTAGTTCTTTTCTTAAAGATACTGAATATCAATTTTATAAGTTTACCTGATCTCGAAATTCTATTATATTCGGTTGACTTAATTTTACCGCATCACAAGTGGATTTAGTTACAAATTCATCTAAATGTGACTGTTTATCATCTAACCAAATGAAATTAAACTTTTCAAATTTGTTAACATAATTAATTGCCTCGTTCATAGTTTCTAAAACATTGTCCAGTATATTTATATTCATGCATTTTAACTCAGCATTTTCTTCAATTATTTCTGCAAATATGTATAATGTTTAAATTTAAGAATATTTTTTTTCTTTTATTTTAAGTTAAAGCTTTTAATCAGCTTTTAATCAACTAAAATATTTTGCTACTCTTGAGATTATTGTAATAATTAAAGCATTGTGCAATGTGATAAATATATTAATTAAATAATATCTAATAAGTAGTTCAAGCTATACTTACCTGCTGTAATTATAAATATGATCAAATGTATGTCCATTATGGGAACTGTTCATGCTATACTAATTGTTTGTAATCTCATATGACCTACATCTAATGAGCTTATGTACAGAGTACTTATGCGACCTGCATGATAGAAACTTTGTCGAGATGGCTGATCAGATAACAGTTTAAAGAAACCAGTCAATGTCAAATCAAATCAATAGTATACAGCAGATAAAATACGAGAATGCAGTAGGCAGAGATGTTAACAAAACAATGATTGTTTATTACATCCTATTATTATTGAAGTGACCAAATAGAAAAAGGGATTATCATCCAAAGTACTGAAGTAGATTATCGTATAAAAACTAGCTTTAGTATGTAGATTTCTGCGTTTAAATCATCTCCGTCTTTTCATATGAACTGCCCTCAAAAAGTTATTTTGTGTTTGTATTAATAAACATTAAAGGGTAGTCTCTTCGTAAAAAATAACTTTAATTAAAAAAATACGATCATCTTACTAAACTCAATAAAAAAAGATTGTAATCACGATGGGATCATTTGATTTTCATGATGGGATCATTTCGATCGACAGGAATCAAGCTGGTGTCACACATAAGTTCACACTTAAGTTCGTTAAGAATAATAGTCGAAAAATCTATCCAATGGAAAAAAACAAAGAGTTATGAAGTGGATAACTCTGTAAAACTATGTAATGCCATCCAAATTGATCAATATAATTCTGTCTTTATCGTAACTTGTGATATTTCTGATGCATTTTGTCGTCATTTTTGTTAATCCTCGTAATCTAAATTGAGCTAAAACAAAGACGAACAATGAAACACATCATATAGGTTGTAGTTAAACCAATGGATTTGAATATCTTGCATTT
Organism: Penthetria funebris; assembly: GCA_027564355.1. Lineage (NCBI taxonomy): Eukaryota > Metazoa > Arthropoda > Insecta > Diptera > Pleciidae > Penthetria > Penthetria funebris. The sequence goes on along the minus strand of JANSTX010033320.1, from coordinate 23,898 downwards.
CTAACGACATATGGCAGTTCGGTCATTTAGACGTGATCATTTGGTTGAAACTGGAATGATTAGGTATAATACTATTATATAAGTTGGAATAGCGATTTGAGGGATTAGACTAATCAATATTGGTTCGCCGATGACAATTGCCGATATGCTACACAAATAAACGAGGTATAGAAGGCTGCCAATATTTGAGAATTTATTTAGCTAGAGTCGAATTTCGCATATAAACATAGCAACAGGAATTCAAAATGTTAAGTAGGGTACTCAGAATTTAACGATTAACAGCGGAATAAAATGGTATTAGACCAGTGACCGGTCCATGATATCGTAATTTTTACTGAAATATTTAGGAAAATTTGGAACCTGATCGACAAAAATGAACATTTCGGAGAACTGTCAATAAAGTAGCTGGTACTAGTGGTAAGATGTCGGGTGAATTGAAATTATGTAAAGACATGGATACCCCATGTTATCGTGCAAAGTAATGATTGAGCTGACGATGGACATCCATTCTATAATATTCAAGATAATATAGGATTGAAAAACTAAATTAATCAGATGTTACTTTCCCTTGCTGTGTAATTTCGTATAATTTAACGACATATATCAGATGATAATCTTCCAAAAATCCTCAAAAAATCAACATATAATGAATAGCCGACTAACATCATGATCTTGGTCAACATATATTTAACTGACCGTGGTACCACGCAATGAACACGAAAAGTATATACGATTAATGTCTCGTTTGTAGACCTTGGTAGTCTTGATTTTATACACCATTCTATCATGTTATTCACATCAATAATCGACTGACTACATGTTTCACAGTATATTGGAAACGAATTTGAATTTTCAGTAGACCTTTGATGTTATATATGTATTGGAAAGCGGCAAACTAACATTATGTTTATATTATGTTTGATATCTATAAAATTGAAACATTGGATGGCTAATCCAATTTTAGTCAAGATTTGCTAGGCTCAATGCATCAAGTTCAACTATATTCGTGTATCGAAACAATGAAAATGTGTGTTAACAATAAATTAAGCATTTTCTATGGTTGAATTGAATTATTATCATACGAACTTATATTGTGCACAAGAATTTTTAAATTTGTGAATAAATTAACTTTAATTTTTTAAATTAGTATCCGTTTGTGTTTTAAATGTACTTTTAAATGTTAATTGCGTTTTTGGATTATTCTCATCAATTACTACTATTCTTGGTATGTGATCAGCCATATTATAAATTTCCTGTAGAATATCTTTAATCACATTAATGAATCCATCGCAACTGAATGATGGTTTAAAAGAAATTTTATTTTCATCAAGTATGAGAGATACTTTAAATAATGGTAAGCAATTTGCTTTATTCATCTCATCACTTATATAAGAAATACTTTTGTAAAAACAAATTAATTAAATATAGCATTATTGTTAAAAAAAACAAAATTATAATTAAATTTTAAATCTAACACCTTATGGTAATCGAATCTAATAACGCATTTGAAACAATTTCGTCAACGTATTCTTGATATTCCTTAAATAATTTCAAATTTTCTTCGTTTTCGTCAGCGATAGATGAAGCGGGTGGTGATAGTGTTGTCAATTCTTTCTTCATGTAGATTGTGAGTATCAAAATTATCAATAAAACATACCAAATATAAGTAATTCAATTTAACTTACGTTAATTATTGTTGATGTAGATTTATTACTTGATGCACTAAAAAATAAAGCATAATTTTCTTCCATTGCACTTTTTATTATTTCATTTGTACTGCATATTTCTTGCGTTTGACTATCTTTTCGAATTTTTCTATCGATTATATTAAGTAATTGGTCTTGATTTTTAATTGTTCGTTCGTATAATGGTCTTTTACCCCATATTTGAATATTAGATAGAATATTCTTAACATTTTGTTGAATTTTTATAATTCTATAGTATAAATTTTTCACTAATTCAAAAACTTGTTCAATATATTTTTTATCTGAAAAAGAAAATTGGAACCAGTTTCTTATTGATTTAGGGTGTTTAAGAAAACTCGACATAGTGCTGGTTCAGTGCTTTGAAGTCGTAAATTCAAAACGAAACCCAACTTCAAACGCCAAGTTTTGTTATTTTTTGGATGCTAAGTGCAATCAAATCCATATATTATTATCTCTATGATTTGAGCAAAATATTGCTTAGTTTTAAAAGTTGAAGTTTGTCAACATTTCAATTCAAATGGAAAAAACGTTTCATTATAAATGTACTCTTAAACCTACAGAAGTTAAAATAGATAATCTTCTGAATTCTCACTTTAACACAAATTGAAACAAATTATTGACTGAGTACGGTATCTGTAATGTGGTTAAAATGGAAAATACTTTTTCGGGGTGAGTATTGAACTTGAAAGAAAAAGTATACTTTATTAATAATTCCTGCCAATATGATCATCAACTGATCATAGGGATACACACACTACACAGTATTAATTTCGGTAATGTTTAAAATTTGAACTATGAATCCTATATTGCATATGGATTCCAATGTTTGCGCTGATTATGAGAAAGATTTCGGACATAAGCAATCTCGCAAATGCAGCCGATTTATTCACATGCAAAAATCCAATTCGATTTAGACTCGAAAGCAGGTAGGGCCAGGTGATAAAATTTCTCCAAATCTATTTACCTTAACAATTCGAGCACATGTTTAAGAACAATATTATGTTACAATACTAAAATTATGTCCAACACAAGTCCTTACCAATTAATCATTTAGTGGGTGAACAATAAATAAGTGATCCCTAATTTGAATATGAACAAATAATAATTAAAGTATATTAAAAAAAAACAACTAATCTTCGATGGGCACTATTAGGCAAACGTAATGCAGCATATTCAAAAAAAAAAACAATTTAATATGTTATAAAAAAGACTGTTGATCAAATGAGTCATATCAGTGCTAATATATATGAATCAGGTTTCCTAAATTTAATTACATAGAATCTTTGATTCCATTTGAAACTATATGCATCCAAATGTGTGCATAAAATGATGATGATAATTATGCAAAGACCATTAAATTCATTTAATATAAATATACTTACCATATTTTTCCCAACAAAATACAGAAATTGCATAATTTAGTTGCTGATCAATATAATGAACTTCGTCCTTAATAAGTTTAAATTCACATTGTTTAGTTTCAAGACGAATGTAATTATACCATTCAATCATTCGTAATAGTTGAGTTCTCGTATGCTATGGTTGAAAGACATTAAAATAAAAATGAATTACATAAAACTTTCCATTCAAGAATTGAATTTATAATTACAAATTTACAAATAAATATAATTGGCAATGCTCAAATAAAAAAAAACCTATAAGCGATGCGTTGCTCGATGCTTATAATTATCATATGCTTACATAATATGAAAATGCATTGTGTGCAAATCATGGACGAAGGTTGAAAATTACAGAATACATAATATTTCGGAATGCTAAGTAGGATGTATGGTAGTCAACACATCAGAATGAAATCTACAGAGTAGTAGAAGATGACCAAAAATATATTATTAACTGTCGCTAAGAGGACCGGTACGCCTGGTACCACTTTGGTAAGATGCAGAGTGAAATAAAGATAGTTAGAAATCGTCAACAATGCCGGATATTTCGTTCATGGCCAATGCTCGCGTACATAGTAAAGGTTGAGATGAAAGAATATAAATTAAAATCAGTTTCTATAATTAATAAGCATATGGAAATAATATAAGCAATGGAGAGAATGGTTAAGAATTTTTACGTAGAAAATTCTATTATATTAAAGAAAAGGAGTAATTAAGACGTACATCTTTTAGTTATATAAAGTTACAAATAGCCAAATTTTGAACATAAAATTACTAAATGGTCTCAATTTGAAACACTTTAATTCAGTGTAGCCTAACTTACCCATAATGATTCCATTAAATGATGTGTTTCATCGGTTAATTCTGGCAAATGTTCATAATTCAAGATTCTCATTGATTTTATTTCTTTTAAAATGATTGATAACTTAAATATATTTTTTTTTAAATCATGAGTTATTTAAAGAAATAATTTTAAAAATTATTTTAATATATAAAATAATACGAACCTGCTGATCAAAATTCAAATGTAGTAATAGATCCTTATCTGATTGAATTAGTAAAAATTTCTTAAGGTTCGATTTTATAATCCCAGAAATTGATGACGACCAATTGGAAAATATTTCATTTTCAAATTTGTCCAACCTCATTAATAAATCATCTTTTTGACTTAGTATCAAAATACCATCATCATCTTCAAATATTCTAAAAGAATATTAAAATATAACTATCTGAACAATTACAGATTTCGTCACTCAAAGTGTTACCAATTAAAAGTGCTTTTATATTTATTTATTATTCTAATAATTGTTTTAAAAGATAAGATTTCATGAAAAATATGTCACTTTTTTATTAGATTTCTGCCAGCGTGTACAATGGTATTTAGTTTTTTAGCTTGTAATCAAATGTACAGGCTCAGTTTAGCAGCTAAAAGTATCGTGAATTTGGTAACACATCAAGTAACACGGAACTTGTATTATTTAAAAAATATAAGTATTCATACGGTATTTCTAGGTACGTTAAATCTTGCAGTGGAATGTTAATTCGATTTCTTAATTGGATAATCCATTTTAGTACCTTTATTGTTGGAGGAGTTGAGTAATCCTTTGGACAGTGCTAGAATATATATATATAAAAAAAAAACTATAAAATTACAATAAAAATATGCATTCGTTAATGAAAACACAAAGATAATCATCAAATTTGAGAGATTTAATCCTTTTACACGAATCTATATACTTTTTCTTTTAATTTAAATGATTTAGAGATATTAGTGCCTTAGGTTGAACCATGAACCAATCTTATAAAAAGTGGAAGGTATCACATATAATTCTTAATCTAATCTTCTATCAATGAATTTATGTATCATGATACTTTCAGGGTAACTAAACGCGGTGGTCAATTAACCTATAACTTACAAAAAATCTATAAATTTATCTATAAATTCTATAGTTTTATCTATAAATTTATTATATTAAATACAATAAGGTACACCTCATAACTTACAATAATCCCATTTCGTAAATAATGTTGTTGTCCATCATTGAAACAATTGGTAATTAAATATATTTCATCAGAATATAATACTACAATTTTTTTATATTTAATATTCATTTCAGATTGGATAATTGGACGATGAAGTAAGGTGCCGATCATTTCTAAAAACTATATTAATCCTTAATGTTAAACCAATAGATTTCCTTCAAATTAGTATGTACCTTAATACAATCTTCTACATTGTAGCAATCTTCAAATGCTTCAACAATTACCTTACCAAGTTTTAGTTCTAAGGCATTTGAATTGGTTTTATAATAATTTTTCATTTTCACGAATTCATTAACTTTCAAATCAGGATCAAGAATATCGAATGTTATTGTATTCCATTTATTATACAACTTCTGATATTCACAAAATATATCTGTCATTCTGCGACTTAAATTACGTCCTTTAATGCCACTAATTTCAATTCGTTCCAATTTTAAAAATTCATTAGTTGTTTCAAATATTTCCTTAATATCTTGAAGTCTCAGTATATATTGATCAAATCGTTGGAAAATATTTTTCATTTTAAAACCCCACATTATTGGATTTGTATCTGGTTTCTTATAGTCTTTTAATCGCTCTTTTAGTGAAATTACCTCATTCCTATTAATTTTAATAAATAAAAAAAAGCTTTGTCTATAATATATAATTTTTTTTATTTTATAAAAATTGGAAAACCTGTACGTGGTAAATGCCTAAATTTTTTGAATTATTAAATGGACTAGTACGTATAATTATTTGTCTAAAAACCAAATAGGTAATACATTATTAGGAGATAACTAGTATATAGACAAAATTGTTGTTAACACGCTCATGCTGCATGTATTCTGGACGCAAATGGTTTCAACAATGTACAATTATTATCAGTTATTTACGATATCTATAGCCAGTAATTACATTTAAGTACTAATTTATCGCCTATATTGTGTACTATATTATCATCTATTATTTACGATATATATTCAGCAATTCCATCTAAATACTAATAGATCGTGTGTATAATAATCAATGATATTATTAGTTAGCTATAGAACCTGAAATTAACCATATCGCATCTACTAAATTAATCTTCTTCGGTAACTGTAAAATTGATCTTAACATTTGTTTAAAATAACCTAAACTAGAATACGATCATCAAATTTTATTCAAGTTCACCATATTTCAGGTGTCACGCCTTATGTTGTTTTAATTAACAATTGTAAAATTTAAATTGTTTCAGTGAGATCTTAATAAAGTTGATCATCATGTTACAAAATATTCGAAATTATATTATATATCAACTTAACCAAGTTTAGATTATAGATGTGATGTGATAGTAATGTATTAAAATCTATAGAAATTCACTCTTCTCTATCCATCCTCTGAAATTATGATAAATACTACTTTTCTTTGGGGTTAAATTGAATTTTAATTGTTCTGTTATTATTTGACTATATTTGAACTTTTCAGGAATACTTAAGATGATGATGAATGATAAAATTACATATTTTGATAAAATCGATTACAATTCATAAATTGCCTATTCAAAAAGTTGCGACTAGACATAATTGGTTGTGTGACGACTAAATCAAAAGTATCATGAAATGCAATGATGCATATTCTGATCTTTTAACGTCTATTATGATTTCATGTGTCTAAACTTAATTAACTACATACTTCTGTGATGCTAACTTATGAACACTTATATGTAACAACTATATATTATATAAATTTACCTAAAATAGTTCAATATGTCAATAATTTTAATAATTTTATATATTTTCTCTTCAACATCACATTGAAATAATGAACCAGTATCCAAATTTTTTGACGACTCACAAATCAGCATATTACAAATAGTTTTAAATAAAATGGTCCAATGTTCATTTGTACAATAGAGTCTTGAATTTGACCAAATTAAGCCAATACAATGTATTAATGGTTTTACATGTACTTCGGTATCAAGAAAATCCGTTATTTCAAATATCCTTGTATAATTAATCAATGGATTTAAATGAATTCTTATATTTCGTGCTTCGGTCAAATTTGTTACTGTATTTTGAAATGATGTTTTAAATAATGTATAGTACACTGATGGTATCTGTTCCAAAATAGAGCCTATCATTTTTATTTTTGGATCAATTAATTGCTCATAAATATTCTCTAAATTTTCATGACGTTGATTCCAATATAAATATAATTTCGATGGTGTTGGTTGTTTATGACCTTTAAACAAATTTAATGGACCATTTGAAATTACATGATCCACTTGATATCCCCACTTAATTATAATACCCTCCAATGAATTTTTCATATTCAAATCAAATTCATTAACATTACTAAAAGTATTTCAATCTTATATTTTTCTTTATTCACATAGGGGTTAGAATATTTAATATACTTACCCTTCCATAATTCTATTTCCTATTTCCATTATATTGTTAATATTTATTGGAAGTGGTAAAATTGTTCGATTTTCATAGATTCCCTTTGTCTCAATAACTCTATTCTTCAATTCAAAATATTGATTGTCAATATCTTTTAGAATCTCTTCTGGCCATGATTTATTATTTTGAACATTATTTAATAGAGGAAGAAATATTTCATCTAATAATATTGTAAAATCATTTAATGGGTTTGGTGATAAATCACCGAATAATACAATCTGAAATTTATTTATGCAAACATAAAATAGAAATTCTTATGTACATTAAAATGGCATACGTACGTCTCTTAAATTATCCTTTGTTATTGCTGTTGGTGATATTTTTATGAAGTAACATGATTTACTTTTTCCTAATTGTGGATATCCAAGTAATGGAATTAATAGTCCAAACATATTCATAGATATTATTAAAATATTCTTTTGTTCATTATTTAACCAATCCAATAAGATCAGCTATTAATATAAAAGTATTTTATTAATCATTCAGGTCATTGATCAATATTAGAAACCGCAATATCTCTAGTGAAAATATTCGCTATGATAAATGAACAATGACAATTATTGTCAATAGAAAAACTGTAAACTCTATTATAATAAACTCTCGTGTGATGTATATCCTGCAGGGCATACAAAATAGATAATAATTGTTCAACTTTACATATGAAACTATAGCATGTATTCACGAAAAAGATACTTTTTATAGCCAATTATGGAGAAGTCTTAATGGGATTTCAAAATCATATATTGTTATTAGAATGTGAGACACTATAATGCAAAGTTGCTTCGAACACAGTAATTCTGAAAATATAATAAGCCTGTACGGTATGGATGATATGAACCATAGTGTAGAGCTATTCGTGAAATTGCAATAATCACACATTATTACACAACAATCTAAAAGTCAACTTGATTATCTCCAGACAAGATCGGTTACATGAAGATTTAACGTTTCTACATCAAATCTATTCAGAATCAAATCTAAATTAGGGCAGCCGGTTCAGAATCCTGTGTCGTGGAAAGCTTTTGATGTGTCGGTGTTATTTGACTCTACTCTAGTTTCTACTCATGAGATATGTCTGTTAGTATGAGATATAGCACACAGGTTATCTTAATAATATATATTTGAAAGGTGAAAGTATTGAAGATTGGTTCGTCGATGACAAGCATATTTGAAGTCGATGACAAACCGGTTTAAAGTCGATGATACACAAATTTATATATTTTCTCCGCAAAAGTTTGATATATTATTGTCTAGCGTATTTTAATTTAATTAAGAATTCGATGATTTGCATTTGACTTCAAAACTGCCCAAGGTCGAAACTCATTTATATATTTGTGTAAGAGTAAAGAAATTGTTAGTTTTACGTAACTGTGAAGAATCAACGCACATCAATTCTGATCCAGATCGATATCAGATAACACACCTTGAAAGTAGCTAAATTTTACTGCAAGTTAACTCCTAAATTTTCTTTTCTTTTTCTCTTGAGGTAGAAAGGTTTATAATGGTGTTGCATTTCATTTATAAATAATCACTTGAGATCACATTTGATGTTGCGTGCATATTTGAAACTGCAAAGTAATATCGTAGTGTCACCCTAGGCACCCATGCGATGTGCATGTTAAGATGTGAATAATGGTATGTAAAACATATCTAAAGAGCACTATTAGGAAGGCATTACGATGATCAGTCACAAGGCCCTCGACCGCAATATAAAATATACCGTTCATCTGAGCCACAAATAAAGAAATTTGTATGCCCCGAAAAATATTTTGAATTGAAGGTGTGACGTTCTTGATCACTAACTATTGGTGTTTTAACTATATTACGTTCAAATTTCAAGTCATTGTGTTAGAATCAGGCAACGTTTTTACAATGATCCTTAAATGGACTTAGATGCTAATATTCTTTAACCAATATGCCTATATATCTGGTAATTTATTACCTTATATTCATCCGTTAACATTAGTTTATTCCACTTTTCATATTTAATTCTCATACTTTTAATTACATAATTCGAAATGAATTGAATACGGTCGTCCTCTTGCAATTCAATGTCGTTTTCTTTCTTTTCCTCATCAGCCATTGTAAAGCAATTACTTACGTTAACACAAAACACCAAAATTATATTGAAATATTTTTATAAATTTCACATAAATGAATAACTTTGCCTAATATTTAATAACGCTTTTTTTTTAACCTATCAATTCACACATCGCAATACAACTGTAATACAAATTGGTCTTCAAGGGGCCAGTAAGTTTCAATGTTTTATTGATCGATTTTCAGTCGCAATCAAGTCAAGAATAACCGAAAAAATTGATGAATAACTGCAATTTACACGAACATTCATTATATGCTTAAGTGGTTATAGGTTTTCATTAGTTACATATGAAAGAAAAATCATTATATATAGACACATATAACAATAGCGAATGAATAGTGGTTTCTAATAGAAACTATATGAGTATATACCTACCTACCCGACCCGTACATCTGTTTCCTTATTTAAACGGAAAATTTGAACTTAATTTACAAGTATGTACAATATAAATAACAAATTATACCTCCCTCACTGAATTTCACATACATTTATTATTGTATCTTTTCGATACTGAAATCAATCGAATGATTTTGAGTTTCATGTTAATAATTTTCTAATTTTTTAATTTATTAATTTCAAGTAATATAATTTATCAACATTTATGATTTAGATTCAGTTACTAGTAAAGAACTAGACCAATAGAATATGTAGTTGATGTATCCATTATACGAGTCATTTGGGACTGTGGACAAGAAACAGAATATTCGGCAAGCTAAAAGAGCTTAGTCCAAAATTAAAAAACTGAATTACAAACGCAACTGATCAGTTGATCAATATGAGTACTCTATCACAATAAAAGAAGACGCTACAGCACCCTAAGTATACCTGAAGGGATAAAGTTCAAACGCGAACTAGCCACTTATAAATACTTAATGTAAATGATTAAAAGATGTAGTGGTTCACTGACGGTTTTAGTGTGAGATGCTCTAGGCATCATTCACTGGGTGGCGATGTATTTGTTTTTCAGGCTAGTAATGCTCTCAATAAATCAATAATCAAATATAATAAACTTATTTTCTTATGAAGAAGTTTCAACTGAGGGTCATATGGTTATCAGTACATAATTATGATGTCAACGAAATGCCAGAAGTATCCCTTTTTATGAATTCTTAATTGATTTATTATTGCAATATATATTGACGGACCTCGGTTTGTCCGTTGTCAAAAATAACAACACCATTGAGCAGTGGTAAGCAGGTGCATCCTCAAGGGCATGAAATTTTGTTTGTAAAATCTTATTGATGGTCAATTACCATTTGCTATACTGCCAAAAAAAAAGTTCAATATTTTGTTGGGCACTTTTAATAAAAAAAAAAACCGTGCTGTAATAATCTTATTTAATTTCTAAGTAACATTATAACATCTTATGATTCAAAATAGAAAATACACAATAGATCTTAATCATATGGGAATGAAGGTTGAAGTAATGGTCATTTTTCAATATAATGTTATATGTACGGGTAATGTTACTATTGAATTCAGTTAACAATTGCTGTCAGTAAAAAAACATCTTGTGAATTAGAAGATGCCTACTCCGTAGGTGTGTAAATTTGAACTATTATTACACATTTCTACTTTTGACGTTTGCTGTGTTATTCGATTTGTTATTGGACTCGAATAGAGTAGACTATACTCTTTGTAGGAACACTTATTAATAAATCAACTCCACCACTGTGAACCATATGAGTTGATCTCCTATAAAACAGTTCATCTCTGACTCCAAGATTATCGGGTTTCTACCTGTGCATCATTACTAATATTTAAAGCCAATTTTACGCTATGAGTTTCCGGTCTATATGAATTATCGGTCTACGCATTTTGTGAAGGTCATCATCTTAATATGGATAACAGGATGCTGCCTCGAATATATTTGTGTTTAAATTTTATTTATTTTACCATATCAACATTCTCATCTTGGTTGTGTGTAATTTATGTAAACAGTTTCTTTAAATAGTTTAACATTTGGCACCGTAAGTCATCCGTGTTCAGAGCAATCGGTAAAAAATAGATATATCCTGTTTTAGTGCGACTGATATGTACTCCGTTCAATACCGAATGCCACAGATTGATTTTGTTTTATGATTCAATTTGACGCTCATTCTTATTATATATTATCAGTAAATATCATATTCCTGCACTAGAGAAATAATGCATAACAGTGATAAAGATCAATAGACATGCACATCAACGTTACCATTTAATGAGCTAAATATTCCACAATTTGTTTCAATTCTCTAGTGCATTTAGTTTTAGATCTTAATGTCGGTCAAGCGAGATCTCTAGATACTCTATCAAATGCCTTATCTATATCTATGAGTATCATATTTATTATGTCTTTCTTATTTTCTCTGTACTTTAAATGGTACGAAGCGGATGTATAGTGTAACTTATAGCCTTTGACGAATACGAACTGGTTTTATGAAATATTATTTAGATCATGAAGTCCTATTGTGCATGAAGTTTGATTGATTTGATTATTTATTTCTACCAATTTAGTGTACATCAATTTTTTTTTATATTTCGTGCTGATCGCGAAACTCAAGACATTCTTAGATGATGAGTAGCAGCTGTATATTTAGCTATATCAACCATTATTTTTGCTTGACGTTTTGTCAATTTATACATTCCTAAATCGTAACCTGAAGCGATTTATGATATATACAAATTAATTTTTTTAACAATCTAAAGTGTATTTGCTTAAATGATCACTTAATATTATCGAAAATTATTCACTCATATAACCAATAATATAAATCAGAGGGCATACATTTTTCTTATTAATTTGATTATCGATCAATTTCCATATTTGAAAGACATTATTTTCAACAAAAAAAAACAAAGTACAATTAAATAGTTTTGTTATTTTAAGCGATTTTATTACAATAATTTCAATAAAATTATGTGCAACGACATTATGGTGTGAATTCATAATTTTCATTAATGTTTTTTTTTTTTTTTAATCACTAAAATCAAAATCAGAACTATTCTATAAAATACATGTTTATAATGTGACTTTATTCATAAGTATAAATATGCTATTAAATAATTATACTAAAACAATTTACTGGAATTTGTGGGATTTATTGATAGTTAAATAGTTTTATTAGAATTTTTAAAAAAATAGTGTATTATATAAATTAGGGAATGATTTAACAATTTGTGTTAATAATTTGTGTAATAATTACTGAAATGGAGTCACCATGCTAACGAAATATGATGGTTAATGTAATTTATTAGATTTTATAGAAATAATTTGGAAAGACCTATTATTTGACTAATGTATTTTTATTTTCTGACGACAATATATCGTAAATCGTTGTGAATAAGTCGCTAAGTTCTTACGTACAGGTCGCGGTTTCAATGTGTATGAGTGATTATATGAAATTATATAATCGATCAACTTTGTCCATTAGAATAAAATTAATTGATATATTGCGATATTGATAATATTCGAGAAAATAGTTCGGTTATCACTTGTTTTCGATATTTCAATTTAAAATTAAACAAATATTGTAATTTTAAATACCTCAAAAATCGGTATAAACAGTATAAAGTAATTGAATGATAATGTTCACATAATGAAAATCGAAAAATAAATACTATTTAATCTTTCCCATAATGGTAAATTTTAAAAATCGCGATTACTGACATTACTTACGAATGAGAATTGTTTTACTAAACTATAAAAATGAAAAAATTAGTTATGAAAAAAACGTTAACTTAATTCGGTTTCAATATACCAAAATATATCGTTTTTAAATACTATCTTTATTAAAATACTAATCTAAGGTTCACTATGTTTCTTAAATAATAAATCAATTTGATTTTAAAGTAAATTTCTAATACACATATATGCCATTTATTTTAAATGGAAATTATTTATTTACGCTATAATACTTAAAAACTAATAAGGAATTTTAATAAATTTTACATACTAATGTTGTTCTTAAAAGGAGTTTATTAGCGTACTTTTCAAAATTAATATATTTTATCCAAATAGATTTTTACAACTTAAATAAAGTTAAATATTCTATTCTAATAAATAATCTCACAGTTATAAATTTTATAAGGTAAAAAATGCATGTCAATTGGAGAATCAGCAGTATTTAAATAATTTGTAATATATTTTTGCCATTGGCATAAACAAAATTTAAGCAAAATTTCCTAGAAAATTTTAAGAACTTAGATTTCTAGAGAAAAAAAACTGAAATTTAAAACCAATATTTTATGACCCTACACTGTTTCTTAGCAAAATATGTGCTTAAATTTGCTGTTATTTTTTACAGAACAAAATGTTGCTGAACAGTAAAAACGTATGTTTATAAAATTAAAAATTACACTGCCGTGAGAATTTCAAACACTCTATTGCTTGATGAATTGTTACATAATGCACATAATAAAAAAAGTGTTCTAATAATAAAATTTAGTTAAAGCGGAACAAAATTGTGAAACGTTTCCGTTCTTAGTTCATATCCACAGAGTTAAATTTGTAAAATATCTATTGCTGGAAAGCAAATTACTAATATATAAATTTGAAGATAAATATAATATAAATATATATGCTTAGAACAATCAAGAACTAAACCAATTTTTGGAAAATTCCAATATGTAAATGAAATTAAATTAAGGATCTAAAGAATTAGGAAAAACTTTCTTTAATTATCTTAAATCAAGGTAAACAATACAACGTTACGACTATTTCTTACACATTGCTATTCTATTATTTTGAACTCCTGATTAGGAAGAGTAGCAGCTTTATTATTATTGTATTATTTCACAGTTGAGACTGCTAATTTTCTCCATATATAGAGTAGATGTATATAATTGAATTTTTAGTAATTACATAACAAATAACAAAGCACATTTTTGGAAAGAAAAAACGTAAAAAAAAAAACCTAATACAAAACAGGATTCCATACACGCTTCTTTAATATAATAATTTTTTTTAAATTAATAGTAGAATTATGTATTAAACAAAATATTTGTCATTTTATTTTTTATTTATTAATTATTTTTTTTTTGCCTTTTAAATTCTTAATAATACCTATTTCAGCCTTTAAAGTTTTGATTTTGAGAAATAATAAAATTTTAATTAATTAACTTTCAATTTAGTAAAATGTCCATCGTTATTTTTCTAATTCAAAATAAAATTCGTCTCTATTTTCTTATTTTTTTCAATAACCTTCTCGGTTATTAAAAAAAATTGCCTATATGACTTATGTTACTTAACGTTGATGTTGTTGATTTGTATTATTATTAACAAAACCTGTGCCGCCTCCACCACCACCACCACCACTACCACTATAATTACCATTACCACCGACAACATTATTAATTTTTTGAGATTTTAAATATTCAGCATACATACGACGTGCTTGATTTAAAACTCTTGTTACATTATGTTTTCTAACCATTTTATCAAAATGCATTGCCATTTCATTATAATCCATATTATATTTTATAACATAATTTCGATGTTGTAATAATAATGTTAAACAGAGAAACATTAAAAATGGATTGCCACCACCAAATTCAGATGGTGATGGCAGTGAACCAGAAACTTTTGTTAAAACAATATTTGCATCGGCAGCCTCCTCAATTGAACTTGACAAAATATTTAATTGTTCAGTTGTTATTGGTTCTAATATTACTTTACGATTTTCATTCCAACTATCAGTATTATCTGAATCGGAATCATTTTGATAAATAATTGAACTTCTTTTTGATGATACATTACTTCTATTTGTTAATAAATTTTCCCTATTATTATCACCATTTTTACGTACAAGTCTAATTGGTGTAACAGATTTTTTGCCATAATTATTCTCTTCAATAATTTCACCATCATAATCTAAATCAATTTGTTCGTCTGGTGTCATTGTATTTAAATGTGTATTATGATTAAAATGATGACTACTACAAATGGTAGCGGCTCTATCATCATCAATATCATTTGCATTTGATGGTGAAAATTGATGTAATGGATTTTCCCATATAAAAACATCAGTATTTGCACTTGATGTACTTATTCTTTTTTGAGCATATTCATCATCTTTATATTTATCATTTCTATATTTTATATTATTAACATTTTTATCACTTGGACATCTACAAATTTCATCGTTATTTTGTTCTTGTACTATTTGTTGCTGTTGATATTGAGGGATTTGTGATTCTGGCTGGTTTTTTTGTTGTTGTTCATTCACTTCTTCTTGATGATCATCATAAAATTCATCATCATTATTATCTGTAGAAAAATGACGTAATTTTGTATAACCAAATTCAGTCGTACAATTTATTGGTGATTTATAATCACTTTCGGGTGTATCAAAACCTCTATTTATACTAAATTGTTGACGCTGTTGAAAATCATTTCCAAATACATGTCGATCTAAATTTTCCAATTCTAAACGTAACTCACGTGTCATTGATGTTGTCATTGGAAAATATTCTTGTGAATCATCTGGACTACTACCGTCAACACTAATTTGCCGGTCACCAATTGAATTTGTTAGTTGTAATTGCAAAGATGTACCTATATTATTTTCCATTAATGAATTATTACTACTTTCAATTGCACTTGATGAGTCAGAATCATCAAATGATGATTTAGTTAATTTTATTATTGGTTGTATACCATCCATTTCTAGTTTTCTATCTTCCTCCTGATTATTTAATGGTAAATTGTTTTTCAATATAATTTTATCCGAAATTCGATTTTTATTAATTGAGGTAAAATTTAAAAACTCATTAAAGTTCTTAATAACTTTTTGTCCTTTTATTGAAATATTTTCATCTGATGATTCGTCAATTTGAAGATTTTCAATTTTATCAAGTGATGAAAATATACCTAAATTGAATAAAAAAAACAAAAAGAAAAATACACATTCAAAAGTTTCTGAAAAAATATTGAGCTTAAATAATTTTGTATATATAGCGAAATAAATTCAAAAAACGAGCGTTAGCAGTATGATGCTCAAATCGTTCATCATGTTACCACCATACCCTTCGGGATTAGTCTATTTAATGACGGTTCTAAACCTCGTTGTTTTTGGTCGACTTCTACAACCCTTTAGATTTCAATCTAATGTATATCTTGCGATATCATATCGTTTCAGTGTGTGAACGATCCAATTTCACTGTATTTGTCTGATAAGTGTGTTCATGCTCTCAAGATCCGATAATGTCAACAAATCTTCATTACCTCCCAAAGATTATTAATATGCGTCTAAGGCACTTGCAATTAACGAAAACTTGGATTTGTGACATTATGAAATTAGTCACTTTCCAAGTATAACACAAACTGAAGTTATCTTTCTTCGGCGTCTAAATTATCAGTCCTATTTACATTCAGTTGAAATATCATCGGATTACCACACTTCACCGATAATGAAATGTAATACACATACGTTATTGTCAAAGACCACATTTAGCATTTATGTCGCAATATTACTACATTTTAGATGCGGTAATGCTCTTTTATTTCATATAGACTTGCAGTAGAATCTTTGAACCTTCATGTAGCCGGCATATCTCTCAACTGAATTATCAGCAACTTGAATTATGGAGCTATTCAGTAGCTTGTTAATGTATGCACCCGATTTGTTGCGTCTTATTTTAGATCAAACAGATATTATTCAAAACTTTACCGTCAGTTTCACAAATACTATTTGAATTTGAAGTGTATTGTGCCCGGTCTGCAATATTTTCAATGTGATAACGCTTATCACGCCATACGATTGTTCTATCTTCTTCATTAAATTGAATATACTGTGTTCGTAGATTCTCTTACATTCGTGTGTTATTGCACTTGATAAGCACATGATCAGGAATTAACCCGTCGTTTCAATCATAAAAAAACTACAATTATTTTTTTAACCTTAAAAGCACAATAAACAAAGCAAACAAAGCAAACAAAAACGGTTCAAATAGAAATAGCAAAAAAAAAATACCTTTTTTGCCAGCAGCCAAACGTTCTTTCAAATCCTTAAAATGACCACCTTTCCGTTGATTATATAATTTCTTAGTTATTAAATTATCCGTACTATTTGAAAACGATGAATTATATTTAAGTTGCGACATTGTTCTATGTTTATTATTACATAAATTGTCACTACTATCAATATCACTTAAATTAAATTCACCATCATTCATATTATTGATATTTTTTTGTGATTCAATTGGTGATGTAGTCTGTGAACGATTTGTATTTTCTTTATTTTTTGTAATTTCTAATAAATTACATTTCACTACTGTATTATTATCAGGCATTTCATTATTACATTTATTAACCAATTCTATAGTATTATTATTTTCACTGTCAATTTGTTGCTGTTGATTCGCTAGCAATAATAATTTTGAATCGTCTAAACTTTGATAGGTTTTGGTTACACTTTTTATTTTATTTCTTGTAAAATTTTCATCTAAACTTAAATTCAAACGTTTCGTTGAATCAAGCGATTTAGATGTTGATGAATTTGTTATGGCTATGGCCGTATTTGATGATGATGGAATTAATGAAATGGCCGAACTTTGACGTCTTAATGCACATATTTTTGTATATGGATTCTCAAGCGGTGTCCGTAATATGACCGATGGACTTTTTGATGGTGGTGGTATTTCAATTGTAATTGGCATAAATTCCTTTTCAAATAAATTCAATTCATTGGTTGGTGGTTCGGCAGGTAGTGCACTCCATAATACCTCTAGCATACGTAATGAATCTTCAAAGGCAAATTCACGTTTCATTTCCAATAGTAACCAACGATAACAAAATAATAAATCGTCTGCTTGATGTATTTTTAAATATTCATAAAATTCTGGATCATAATATTGTAATGCTTCGGCTAAATGTGTAAATTTTAATGTCATTGCAATACCGTCAAGCATAAAATTTGCATTTAATCTTGACATTACAGCACAAAAACAAATATATGCATGTGCTTCATCACTCATTGTTACCAATAGTGGTGATGCAATGTCCGACATACCTTGACAATAACTTACAGCCGGATGATTTAGTGCATATGTTGTTAAAATATTAAATAATGAGGCAATATTTTGATTGTCATCACTGCCCGCATAAAATGGATGCAAACGATCCGTACGCAATACATCTTTACGCACCATACTTGTTACATACGCCAATTCACCAGCAATATTGCCTTTTTGCACCGCTATTTTCCATACATCACGTAACCTATAATATTCTTCGGCTTTTTTTTTTATATAATCCATTCGTTCACGTCCCGTCATACCATCCGGATAAACATTTAAAATATGTTTCCAAACAACACGTCGTAAACTTGGATCAATACCACCGGTATAGATAACTTTTCGTAAATCATGTGGCTGTACGATTTGTCCAACTGAATCTAAAAATCCACGAAATTCTGTATCTGATAATGGTTGCCTTGGTGGTTGTAAATTATTTTGATCTTCAACTAAATTTAATGCTCTTGTAACCATTGAAAGTGTTTTTTCCATCTTTTTATTTATATAAAAAAAAAAAAAAAAAAAAAAAACAAAATATAATATTGATATTATGATTAATTAGAATTTATTAAAAATTTACCTGATTCATAATTAATCCGGGTAAACGAGTTTGCATTGTTTGAACATATTTTTGTCCAACACCAATTGATTGTTGAAAGGAAGATAGTTCACGTGAATTATTTGTATTATTTGATGAATCCCATTCAGATGTTTCTGAAAATGGTTTTATATCCACTTTTAAATTGAGACACGGTTCTGTTGCTGTTGATATTGACAAATTATGAGCTCTGAAAGAAAAAGAAATTAAATATGTGAATGTGAACATTACTATCGAATTTTTGAAATTATACCTTAGAAAAGCAGCATCCAAGTCCCAATCAGATAATACAGCCAAATAAACTTCTTGACCAACTGGATTTAAAGTTTTATAACTTATTCCAAAGTCACTCTTAAGATCAAATGCTTTAGCTAAAATACTGTAAAGTACTTCCAGAGATGTAATTTGTGGATCAACACTAAATTTACGCCATTCCGGTGCCAAATTTCTTTCACATTTCTATAATGTATCGAATAAATTTTATATTTTTAAAACATGATTTACATTTTTGTTTTAAGTACTATTATTAAACGAAATCGTAAACTAGCTCAAATAACAAAAGTTTCCAAAGGATTTTCATTAATAATACTTGTACGTAAAATCATTTTGAATAAGTTGATATTACACACTCAGTCTCAACAAATATGATATCCTATATTTGTTGAGAATAGAATTTTCTATTGATATATAATGCGTTATGTATATTAATGAATAAATGTTGCTTCATTTATATTCACTCTTTGCCGGTTACTATATAAAAGGATTTATGTCACGGTTCACGTTAACTTGATGTGCTTGCAAAACGTCTTAGTTAAAGACTTATCAAGGAGAGAGCAAATCTTGGTTTATGGGAACCATATACCAAATCAAAACAACGTAGATTTAACCACCTAATTATTTAATAAAAATTAAATTCATACAAGAATAATAAATTATTGTTAATTTGATTGATGTATGTCGAATAAATTCATTACTTGCAAATTTCTTTTCGTATTTTCTCTTCAGGCATACAAAATATACTAACAGATTTTAGTGAGTCAAGAGTGTTGCACTATTTCTATGTGAAATATAAGTCAAGATGATATGTACGAGTTTGGAAAGTGTTTTCCATTGTTTGACCTTATTATATTTCCGAATGATTTCCGAAGCCATTAAAGACATGTGAACTTTAATGATGATGATGATTATTATGAGTATACTGTTGAATGTGAATTTTCCTATAGGTTCTTGTAAATTGGATTTTTAAAGTTTAGTGAAATAATCGATTGCTTTTAATCTTTTTAAGATATTGAACTGAATCAATTCATCAAAGATAGTTTTGCTCTTACTATTCGACATTCATTTAACTAATGCAATCAAAATTAAGAAATTCAATAAGAGTTCACATGCAATTATCTTATAGATACTATTATTCATCTTTTAAATGTAATTTTTTATTACAATTCCTATTAACCTTCGTCTTATCATAATTCTTTCATATTTAAATAAATCGATGTTTATGCTGTTTTAATGACATTGAGAAACTTTAGCTATCATTGATTTTAGGTAATTCAAAATTTGAATATAAAATAAAAAGCGTTTCAAATTAAAAAAAAAAAGAAAAACAGGTAAAATTTTACAAAATATACAAATTAAATAAAGCTAAATTAGTACGCAAATATCGAATTAACATTTTTTTTGTTCATCATATTTCTTTTGTTATACAAATGTCAATAAAGAAATAAATTTACCTTCACTTTTACTCGAACGGCTTCACGACTATATCCAAAAATTCCTGCCATTATTTTTTTACTATCACTTATCCGAATTGTCATCAATAACTTATCTCTTAACACATTTTGTATATTTATTTTATTTTAACTTTTTAAATGTAAAACATAACTTGATGTTTGGACAAATAACATTTTGCGATGTTTACAGTTTGACATTTACAATAAAAATACAATTTAATAAATAGGTCGAATTTTTTCTAAACCGAAAATTATTGTAGAGATTGCACTTTGAAATAAGATATCTGTTGTTAGAATAGAATACAGTTTTTAAATAGATAATTGTCCAAAAATGAAAGATTGATTTCTATAGGTTAAGTTACAGTCATATATTGATATAACAATGTTGTTTGTTACCTCATTTGAATGTTGATTTATCAAAATAGCAATAATAGTGTATTAATTTACGCAATGTATTCTCTGCAAAAATTTTTATCCATTAAATATTATATTCTATGATCACTGTAAATTGATGGAAAAAATCCTCCAAAAATAAGTTAGAAAACGAATATACGCTAAAAATCGAAATAAATATAATACCTAAAAAATATTAATTTTAAATATTAGAAACTTCAAAATTTGTTTAGTGATTGATTTTGTAGAGTTCTTTCATGACCACTGAAGAGAGTGGATGTGTAAAATTTTTTATTTTGGTTTTGTGAAGTGAAGGGAGAAGTTTTTATATATATATATATAAATAAATAAAAAAGAATAAAACATTAATTCACAAATAAATAATTTAGAAATAATTGAAATAAATAACAAAAACAACATTGAATATAGTGAAAGTACAACAACAAAGAGAAGAGTGGCTGAGATGAGCCAAAGCATCATGGAAAATAAAAAAAAGAAAAAAAGTTTAACGGAAATGGACAAGAAAACAATTGAAATGCAAACGGAAATAGATAACAAAGAACCAAACAAATATAAAATATGGGACAAAGGACCCTTCTATGTAATAATTGAAAAAAGCAATATAAACGAAACAACAGTAGGTATTATGTTAATGAAAAATAATATAAAAGACATACTGGAAATAAGAAAAATCGGCAGAGACAAAATAAAAATTCAAACAAGAGACGCGAAAACAGCAAACAAAATAATACTAAATAAAACAATAGGAACATTAGAAGACATAAAATGCTATATACCAGAAAATTTCACATATACATATGGAATCATCAGAAATATAGAAATAGAAATTCCTATAGAAGATATTAAAAATCTAATGAAATGCGAAACGGCACCAATAGAATCAGTGGAAAGAATGAAATATTGGGACAATGAAGAAAAAAATTTAAAACCAGGAACAAGCATTAAAATTAAATTCAGAAGCTTTAAACTGCCGGAAGAAGTTAAAATAGGATATACTATAGCAAAAACACAACAATACATAGATAAACCAATGATATGTAAAAAATGCTTGAAATATGGACACTCTACAGGTAGCTGCAGAGGCAAAGAAAGATGCAAAAAATGTACTAGCGAAGAGCATACTACAGAAAAATGCAACAACAACATTATATGTTTATACTGTAATAACGAACACTACACAACAGATAATTCATGCAAAGAAAGGAAATATCAAGAAAATATAAAAAAACTCATGGCTGAGGAAAAAATTACATACCAACAAGC
The DNA here is from genome assembly GCA_027564355.1 of Penthetria funebris. NCBI lineage: Eukaryota > Metazoa > Arthropoda > Insecta > Diptera > Pleciidae > Penthetria > Penthetria funebris. The sequence continues at coordinate 1,226 of JANSTX010033320.1, read as the reverse complement.
CATAAAAGAAAGAGCAAACATAAATAAACAATTTGAAAAAGGAAGTTACGCAGAAATACTCAAAAAGGACGACAAAAATGAAGAATTAAAAAATCAAATAAAAAACCTCGAGAATAAAATATTAAAACTTACAAAATATATTGAAATCAAAATAAAAAGAGACACCAACAATGTTGAACTAAGAGAAATAAAAGACATACTATTAGAAATTGAAGAGGACAAACAAAAACAACAAACAGACAAAATACATAAAACAGAAACGAAAGACACAAACCCAATACACATAAACAAACAAATACCAATGCAATAAAAATAAAGAAAAAAAAAAAAAAAATTTTTAAAAAATAATGGATACAAAACAACTAAACATAATTCAAATAAATATAAGAAATTTAAAATGCAATAAAAATTTATTGGAAATCTTTCTAAACAAACAACAAATAGACATAGCAATTTTAAGTGAAACGTGGTTGATAGAAAATGAAAACATAAAAATCAATGGATATAACATAATAAGAAAAGATAGAAGCGACGGGTATGGCGGAGTTGCAATAGTATTAAAACAAAAATTCGTATACATAGAAAAAACAACAACAAATTTAGAACCTATAGAAACAATAGAGGTAAAAATAATAAACACAGAAAAAATAATCACAATAGTTTCAATATATATACCACCAAACAATACAGATTCAGCAGACAATTTAAAAGCAAAAATTGAAACACTATTTAATATATACAACAAAAAACAAAGAACCATAATTGGAGGAGATTTTAACGCCCATCATCCACTATGGAATAACAACAACAAACAAGACCAAGGGGGAAATATTTTATCAGATATAATTAACGAATCGGATTTGATTTTATTAAATAAAGGAACACATACATATGAAACAAAAAGAAAAGACAAAATAATAAAATCAACAATAGATTTAACTCTGTGTACAGTAGATATAATAGAAGAAACAAATTGGAAAGTAGTAAATGAAGAAATTGGATCAGATCATAAAATAATCTTCATAAATGAAAAAACTAATAATACAAACAAAACGAAACAAATTATAACAAATCACAAGGTAATATATGATAAAATCCAAAAAACAAATCCAAATGAATCAAAAAATATCACTGAATACGAAAAAACGATAACAAACATAATTAAAAGAGCACAAAAATCAATAATTATAAATGAAAAAATATGGAAACCCAAACATTGGTGGAAT
>JANSTX010033319.1:46540-67830 GCA_027564355.1 Penthetria funebris | reverse complement strand
TATATAACTGATATTATAATTGAAAGAATGTGTGGGAGTCTAAGCTTTATCGGATTACTCCTTGAAGTACCTCCCATTATTAGTTATCATCACCAATTTATGTTTTTTGTTTCATTATTTTCGTTAATTAAATTGTCAATAATATGAAAAAGTTGTATACACTGAAAACTTACTGAAAAAATCTATTTTCAGTTATCTTATTCTTGTTCTGAAGATGTTTGACATGATTCACGATAAGAAAACAATATTTGATTACCAAAAGAAAAATATACAAAAAATTAGATAACATATAAAATATTTGTATTTTATTTATTCGAAAGTGATGTTTGCTGCTTGTATATAAAATTAACTTCCGTTTTTATTTTTTAATCATTTTTCAGAAGAAAATTATGATTATGATTTGGTTGTAATTGGCGGTGGTTCAGGTGGATTAGCTTGTGCAAAAGAAGCGGTCAGACATGGTGCTAAAGTGGCTGTATTAGATTATGTAACGCCATCACCTCAAGGTACAAAATGGGGTTTAGGTGGTACATGTGTAAATGTTGGTTGTATACCAAAAAAATTAATGCATCAGGCTGCTTTACTTGGTGAATCTGTACATGAAGCGGCCGCATATGGTTGGAAAATTGATAAAGATAATGTTAAAATTGATTGGTTTGCACTTAAGGAAGCTGTACAAAATCATGTGAAATCGGTTAATTGGGTTACACGCGTCGATCTTAGAGATAAGTAAGCAGTAGTAAATTGATTTTGTATATTTAATTTAAAATAAATGTAAAATTAATTTACTACTTTTTTTTTTTTGGTTTTAATTATATATAGAAAAGTTGAATATATAAATGCATTAGGTTATTTTAAAGATGCACATACAATTGTGGGTGTTGCAAAAAATAAATCTGAAAAAATATTAACCACAAAAAAAACTGTAATTGCTGTTGGTGGACGACCACGTTATCCAGACATTCCAGGTGCATTAGAATATGGTATAACAAGTGATGATATTTTTAGTTTAGATCGTGAACCAGGAAAAACTTTAGTTATTGGTGCTGGTTGTAAGTTATGGTTTATTTATGTGTTTTATTTTTTTGTTATGTACATTTCATTTTTTAAACTTACAATTTTATTTGTTTAAAGATATTGGATTAGAGTGTGCTGGATTCTTAAATGGATTAGGTTTTGATGCTACAATAATGGTTAGATCAATTGTGTTAAGAGGATTTGATCAACAAATGGCCGATATGGTAACTGGTGCGGCAACAGAGAAAGGTACTTATTTTTTTTTTTTAAATTCATTTATTATATATTGTGATTTGTGTTAAATATATATGGTTAAATTTAGTAATTATCTGCAACTGAACGTGTGTTTTATTTAGGAATAAATACATTTCAAATGATTTTATGGTTAATAAAATAGGTTGGAATTGGAATGGCTTTTCTACACCTATATAACCCAATTAACCTTGTAACCAGTATATAGATGGAGTAGGTGCGGTACCTATTCCATCTATGCAGTGGTTACAAATTTAGTTGAGTTATATAAATGTAAACCCTTGTTATTGATTAACAGGTTTACTTTCCTTAAATTAATATTGACAGACTTTGGTTTATTGATAGACGACATTTTTACGAAACGGATGATATAAATGGCTTAAAACTGTTTAGTATGATCTATGTATGGTTTGTGACATGAATGCAATTGGAAGGTGCACCTAAATTTGAATCTGGTGTATATGTTAAGTTATTTGAATTGTATAATTTTTTGATTAATATTGCACATGGTTCAGTACCAGTTTAAAATTATCCAATGACACAATATTTATCTGACTTGTTAATGCCACTTTAATGTTTGATCTTTTATATTTTTACGTACTATCTTGGTAACTGTTTGTTAATTTTCGCGTCGTCTTTAAATTTTTGTTTTAACTCGTCAAATGAACCTGATTAATTTTTGTCAACATATTGAATACACTTTGAATTGTACAGAAATTATTACTGAATCAAGCTAGTATCTAGTATCTAGTGCAATATACTTTAACTTTCCCTTATCTTAAATTTTTACATAATTTACCCATACATCAGTAATTGTTGAAAGAGTCTTATGAGATGTTCTGTATTTATTTAATTTGCAATAAACTGTAATATTATTATTATGATCTTACCGGTTAATCATTTTGTTAAAAATAATATCCATTAATAATTTTAAATATTTTTTACAGGTGTTAAATTTATGTTTAAATGTCAACCGAAATCGGTTGAAAGAACACAAGACGGTAAACTTCTGGTTAAATATGAATTTGATGATGGAACAGCTGGTACGGACACATACGATACAGTATTGTTTGCAGTTGGTAGAAAAGCACTTACAGATGATTTACAATTACAAAATGCTGGTATTAAATTACAACCGGGATCAAGTAAAATTGCTGTCGACGATACAGAACAAACAAATGTACCCGATATTTATGCCGTTGGAGATGTTATTGAAGGTCGTCCAGAATTAACACCGGTAATATCATAATTTTTGTTGTTATTTTTTTTCATTATTAATTTTCTGACTTTTTTTTTTTTTTAATATGTAGGTGGCAATACTTGCTGGTCGTTTATTGGCACGTAGAATATTTGATAATGCTGTACAAAAAATGGATTATGATAATGTTGCAACAACAGTATTTTCACCATTAGAATACGGTTGTGTTGGACTTAGTGAAGAGACAGCAGTACGTAGACATGGTGAAGATAATATTGAAATTTATCATGCATATTATAAACCAACAGAATTTTTTGTACCACAAAAAAGTGTACGATATTGTTATTTAAAAGTGGTGGCATTTACTGGTGGTGATCAAAAAGTTTTAGGTTTACATTATGTGGGACCAGTTGCTGGTGAAGTTATTCAAGGTTTTGCTGCTGCTATAAAGTGAGTTATTGTTGTTTTTCTTTACTTATTATATTTTTGTACAAAACTAACAAATTCCACATTTTTCATAGATCTGGTTTAACAATTGATATCCTGTTGAATACGGTTGGAATTCATCCAACAACTGCTGAAGAATTTACAAGATTAAGTATAACAAAACGTTCTGGTTTAGATCCAACACCAGCAACATGTTGTAGTTAAATTATTAACTTTAAAAGGAACAGTTACAAGCCCATAACCGGCATCTGTTTCCTGTGAAGAAGAAGTTCATAAATTAAAAATTTGTGAAATAATTTTTTGAAATAAGAATTAATAAAATAATTACCAGTGGCTGTCATTTAATGTAAGCACTTTATTATTATTTTTCATTTTTATTTTTATTTTTATTTTTATTATTATCATTATTATTAACTACGTGTTTTCATTTATACTGAGATTGTTAATTATTCTACAAATAAAAAATAAAAATAAAATGGAAATTAGTTTATTTCCAAATTTACCCGATAAATACATAAAATAAAATAATTACGCTTTGTTTAAAAAATGTGATTGTTTTGATTATGAATTATAATATGTAGTTATTTCAGAATTATAATTAGGCTGTTTTTTCGAATTGTAATTCGACAAATTGTTACATTACTTGATTTTTACAAACGTAAGGGAACTGATCAATTTTAGCGCGTTACTAACTCTATCAGACAATTTAAAATCGTCAAATTCAGATAAAAACAGGTTGATAATAATATTTTTACTGAGTGGTTTTTGGCAAGTGGAAGTCTTTATCTAATGAATTGAACATCTGTAATAAATGTTATGCCTTAAACTATAAGCACATTTTCGATTTATATTTTAGGTTACGGAATGGTACCCTATATGTTGATACGATTATACAACAAAAGATGAAACATTAAATTAATTCTAAGGATCAGAATAAAGATCAGTTGTGCTGATTATTGACCAAAAAAACAAAAAATATAATTAATTTTGACAATCATACTAAATATTAATAAATACGATTATGGAATACTTATATTAAAAAATGCTTATAACATTAAAGAACTGAATACATTTGACTGGTATCTGGAGACCGTTTAACAGCATTACAAAAAATTGTTCAAATTTAATTCATTTTTCAGTTGAACCTATGAATTATAATACAAAAAATATTCATATTGTGATCAGTATCTATTAATTAGACGTAGGCTTGTTCGTATATGGTAATCTTAACTAGAACTAATATTAATTACTTATATCTGTTATAAGCACATAACATCTATGTACATGAATTCGTACCTTTCGACACTTGAGGCTACTGCATGTGATGAAACATTTTAAAATAAAGTTTTTTGACTTATATTTTAGGTGGTCTTCCTCTCTCTGTTAGATATATTTTGTAGGTTTTACGTGCTATTATACATTTAATTTTACTAAATTGAGGGTTTAATAAAATTTATTAATTATTATGGTGTTAAAGGCTTTAGTAATTACCGAATTTTAAGCATGATATACATAATTTTATATTATTCATCTATTACAGGTGTTGTTAAATTTTATTGTATAATTAACCCAATTAATTTTTATAATTAACGACACATTTATATAATTAAAAAATCATCTCATTTCATATTTAGATCATCATTCATTAATGGTAAGCAATAAGTGAATTTTAATGTTGCGTTCATTATGGTAATGATATTATTATCAGTTACTAAGCTGATATTACTTCGATATGCATGTGTAAGTACCAATATAATGACAAGACTGTTTTACAATAATTTAGTTGAAGGATGCAATGAAATTAGTAACTGATGATCGACATCAAATGTAAGTATTTTAATTATTTTATCATGCAAATTGTTTTTCGGATATTATACGACACGTATTTGACGAGAAAGAAAAAAATAAATAAAATAAATACACCCAAAAGGATAGAGAACTTAACAAAAGATTAGTCGTACATGTTTTGTGAATTATTTCTTGTCAGTTACAGAATATACACCAGACCATCTATAATGTTAGGAATTTTTTTGCCAACAACAGAATTAAATGAATATTTGTTGATATTCTTAACATCCCAAAAATAATGTGATTTAGAATCATCTGTAAAGGGATTGATATCAGTGGTAAGTTGTTGAATGATTTGAAGATTCTGACGACAAAACGAGAACAATGACATTCTGTTGATGCAGCTGCAAAGCAGAACACAACGTATTGTACACGATTAATAATTTTGTATTAATAGTATTCAGCAAGGTTATGTGATGTCAGTTTTCACACATACTCAAGTTACCTATTTTCGACAATTTGAATATTATAACCATCGCCTTTGTCTATTCGGATGACTGTGAAGTGGTCGACTAACATCTAGGTTACTAGATTACTAGCTAACTCTACTTCAAGTAAAACTACGTTTTTTAATAGATATGAATATTTATTTTGAATTAGTAAAAAATCATATAATAAGTTAATTTATCACATTACAAATTATCTTAAATTCTTTTTCCAAATGGTTTTTAACACTTTACATCATTTTTATAATTTTTAAACAAATAATATTTTTTGTTCCTTTAAAAACTATTTAATTTTTGCAAAAGGAGAAAAAAAATGTTAAGAAATATTACTAGGAATGAATAATTTTTTAATTATAGGTAAAATACGAGTATGCTTTATTTCTTTTTAAAATGATAATGAAAGTGTTTATTAACACACGTATGTGCCCCCTTTTTTTAATAAAAAAGCACACACGTTTACACAACAGCACACATTAAATATAACAATTATATAAAATATTTAAAAAATATTTTCCTTTTTTCAAAATCTTGAGCGGATACCATAAGAAAAGTTAACATTTCTTGTAATTTGAATGAGCGTTTTGATTTTTAAATTTATTAAATCTTTGAATGCTTAAAAAATCTTTTGAATAAATAAAATGAACTAAATAAAATGGATATCCAAATTGATATGTTTTTTAAAAAAAAATTGTTAAAAATACATTTACTTACATACTTATAAATAATAGTTGAGTATATGTTAATTTTTAATATGAAAATTAAATTTATATTCGATAATTTTGTATATATGTTTGTTGATAGATAGTTAATAGCAGTATTTTATTACTAGTTTCCATGATATTTAACTGATTTTATCCTACCACATGGAGTAGTCGTCGCAACAATTGTATCTCGAAAATTAACATGTAAGCTTTTAAATTTCAAGCACTTTACATCGAACGACTAAACTTTTTCGTCGTATCAATGGATAAATTATAATTGAATCTAATAGGTCGGCCAGAAAGATCTCGATCGATCACATCTCGAAGTTAGAGCAAAATCGTTAGTAGTAAATTTACCTCTTCTATCCAACATATTTTAACGGTAATTACTGTCACAAATTAGAAACTGATATACGATAAGTCGCATCTAACATACATCATCACTTGATTCTTTGTTTGCGGTTTCATAACCACAAAACGAAATTTCAATGTGAAAGTCTGGCCATTTTTGGAGCGCGACAATTTCTGCATTAACTTAATCATTCGAGAAAATTCTACATTGTGACATTTTCTTAACAATATCATGGAAACTGTTTCTAATTTTATTATTTATAAGAATATTATTTTATTTTATAAACAATGATTAATTAATTGAATTTAAATGAAAATTATAGAAACGAAATCAAGAACGTAGAAATAATTAACGTAAATCACCATTAAATATATACAGGATTTTCTTGACCAGTTAATAGCCTAAACATTGATGTTGGCATAGTCTTCATTAGTATCTGAAAATAATTAAAAATATTAACTGCAATTACTGAAAGTAAAATCTTAAAATTTCTAAGAAATGTAATAGAAAAACAATTGAATCAACATTATTTGAATTGGAAACGAAATAAATTATTACATTATTTATTAGTGTATTTTGTTCGTTGGCCATCTCGTTACATAAATATAAAAATATATAAAAACTTATAACTTTGATTAAGATGGTAAAATGTTATCATGTATATATGTTGAATATCATACAGTAGATATTGAACTCTGGTTTACAGCAGCATATTTTTTCTTTTTGCTGGGTAACTGCTGAGAACTATTAGTTCGAAACCACAGTTCGTTAACTTAGTTTAATACAGATTAGAATCTTTTTTTGAATGTACTGCCGCCACATGTACTGCCACAACATTATCTATGTAAGAATTCAATGTTAATTTTCATTCAATGTAATGTTTAGGCATTTCGTCTTAGTACTGATATTTGTTTGGATTCCATCTATAATTTTGAAATACCTGTATTCATCTTACTATGGTATAGTAAATCTAAGATATTTTTGGTAATTCTGGTTAATTACACCATTTTCCTCGTCTTCTTTTTGTTAACAAGAGTAGTAGCCTTAGCACAACCCTTTTGTTGTGGCCACCTCTTCATCACGACTTATTTAATTTTCATTAATTAAACGTCAATATTTCTCCAAAAAAACTTACCTCTCCTACTGATGTTGCCAAGAGATTCACAATTTTTTCATGTGGTACAGCAACAACACTTTGATTACTAATTTCTATAATTCGATGACCAACACGTACTCCACCACGTTCAGCAATTCCACCTCTTAAGAGACTACATATCTTAAAAAAGAAGCTAATTAATTGTCTATTTTTATAATTTTTTAATTCATATAATCAAAACTTACAACGCCATTTTGCACACTAAATCCTAATTGATATTTTGTATTCGGTCTTTTAATTTTAACTTCAACGACTGGTGGACAAGGCACAACAGTAAATTTAACAGCAGTTTGATTTTTTGTATTTCTAATATATGTCTGGCACATTGTTAACGGAAGGCCAACTAAACTTAAACCATTTATGGCAATTATTTGATCACCTATATTTAATTGGCCACATCGGGCCGCAGCACCTGTCGATAATAAATTAGCAATAACAACAGTTGGCAACATTGAACCCCATCCAGATTCAACGATAACAACACCTAATATTTCACCCTTTAACTTTGGTACAACAATTTCTTTTTGTAATTCTTTTTTTGCAAATATTTCCAATTCATCACCAAATATCTCTTGACTATTTAACACCTCCTGATAGTCCATTTCCTTGACAAAACTATGATCTTCAATTCCGTTTGCTTTTAAAAATTCCATATAGGCAACTTGAAATGCCTGACCAATTGATTGAGCAATAAATTGAGCTTCCTCGCTTTCAAATATGTGGCAAATCATTTTTGGTGTTCTATTTGATTTTAGTGATGGTACCACCGTATTGTCTTCATTACCACTGCCACCACTGTTATTAGCATCTTGTTGTGACGAATTGAAACGACGACGTGCCATTAATACAACTAAATCTCCAATGTCAGCAATGTATGAAATTGTTCGTAATGCATGATCCATCATTATTTCTTTGAGATCGGTATTGAGCACCATAATCTTTTCAGTTGATATGAATAAATCAACTTCTGTACTTGGTTGATTTTCACCTTCAGGAGCCTGTAATGTGTAAATGTTCTATGTTAGTACTTCAAAAATTATTATTAAGAATTTAAGGCACTCATACATAGATTGTAAAATACATAGATTTGTAACATGATCATATCCGTCAGTTGCCAAAAATCGTAGCCATAATAAACAATGTTTTAAAACTGAAATGTTGGATGTACCCTGCTTATCATCACTAAGTTGTAAACTATATATTTCACCGGATACCTCCGTATTATCCTCATGCCAGTGATTCGATTAGCATTTATATATTTATAAATGTTTAGGACAAATATTCAATCTTTTTGTATATATCGTTAGCAATTTGAAATCAATAATTAATTTCGTATAGAGTCCATCTGGTATAAGGCGTTTTATTCATGATAATCAAGAGAAGTAAGAACAGACGTCATCACCATCATCATCATCTGAATCTTTACGCCTTGAAGGCGCATAGAGCGGCATTACGATATTAATTTGCCGTTTCAGATATGCATGTAACATTAAATATAAACTCAAATAACTATAATTGAAATTTGCCAACTGGGAAATATATGATCAGTCATAATTATCCAGATAGTTATACATTTGAATATTCCAGTAGATTGTTGCATAAATCTCCAGCTATCTAGTTTGTTGTTGCGTTGTTTTTTCAATCAGTCGACACATGCACATTTTCTGATTCTTGCTTCTTTAGCGTAATATGATTTCAAATAAAAATTAACTTACCAAAGCCTGTGTATAGAGCAATTTAATGTAAGCATTCAAATAACAGAAAAAGAAATATTTGCAACGTTAACTCGATAACAGTTATAACATAATCATTAGGTAATATAAAATCTGTACCTTAATTCTAGAAACGGCCTCTTCGGCTTGCATCATTCGTGTTGATTTAGTTGGTTGTCCTTCACAGACTAATTGTGTAGATCCTAAATATTTAGCACGAAACAAAACTCCTTCAATCAATACTGCCGGTTCCCAGGGCACTGTAATTAATTACTTTTTATTCATTACATTTTATTTACATTTTAATTAAATAATATTAAACTTACATACATTACAAAAAGAAATAATTGAAAGCAATTATTAAATATTGATTTAAAAATGACAATTTTAATATTTTCAAAAAAATAAAGAAAGAGACTATCTTACCTTCCTTATTCCTTGATTTATCTACGATATTATTAAGATGTTTTAATTTAAATGAACCAGTCGGACTCTTTTTATATGACGAATTAGTAGTTTTTGGTGATATCGAACAACTATTACTATTATGTTCACTGTGCGACGAAGGATCAGATATAGGTGTTATTGCTGTACCAATTCCCTGTCTAAGTGTTGCTGACGAGAATGTTTGTCGGTTTGATGATTTTAACAATAATGGTGAATTTTTTCGATCTGACCAAGACTGTTGTTGCTAATTTAAAAATATTTTCCAAATGTATAGTACTACAGAAACACTCAAAATAAATAACCTCTTACCGTATCAACGGAATACGTTTGATCTTCTAATTCATGTTGTTGTTGTTGCTGCTGTTGTCCCAATAGACGATCAGTTTCAAGATCAGTATCAGGTTCTTCGTCGTCTAAATGTGGTTTCAAAATATCATTATCTGAATTTATACTATCACATAATGCACTTTCACATCTATGGAAGGAAAATTTATTCAATCTAATTTTAAATATATTTAAAGACACTTAAAAATTGTACAAATTAAACACAGAAGGTATGCGGACTATAAAAGAGATATCTGGTCAATTTTAAGTGTCAGATTTAAATAGTGAAAAGCATCAGGACAATGTTTTATGCATCTACTGGATCTATGAATTAATCATATGCACAAAATAGTAGTATTGTCTTTAATCTTCTTAAAATTCCTCCGCCGTGCGCGATTTGAAATTGCATGTCATTATTCTCAAAATAAGCACTATCAATATTTAGTGTGTTTTATATAAATGTCGCATTTAAAAAGATAATCACAATTGAAAAAAAAACAATTTACCTTGGAATCCATACTGAGTCATCTGATGTTCGATTATCCTTATCTATGTCATCAACAGCATTCCCTTCATTATCTGATGTTGTTGCTGTTATAACCGGAACGTTTGTTCGTTGAATAGATGCTTGAATATCATTTAATGCTGACTGAAGATCTTGTATCGAATCAGTATCACGTTTACGATAACTATCAATGGTATCCTGTTTTGTCGTAATGACCATTGTCGATTCTTCAATTTGTGCACCATCTAAACACGTATAAATCATATACGATTTACGTGAGTTTGGTACTTGTTTTAATTTACTATTTGAATACACAGTATCCACATTAAGAATTCCATCATATCCATCTGTGTGATTATTATCTTCTTTATTATTTTCATGATGATAACTATTGTGTCCATCATCATCATCATCATCATTATCATTATCATTATCGCAATTATATTCTCCTTGTATGTTTTCATCATTTAATTTTTTGCTTATTTTATTTACTTCAATTTTATTTGCTGTATGAATATTAATTTCTGTATCTGATTCAGAAGCATGACCACTTGACAGACCATCTTCAAGTACTGGCATACTTGTATATAAATGTGTAAAATCTTGTATAATTGTACTATTACCATCGTCACCATTCATGTCATTATTTGATAAACTATCTAAATCACCACAATTTGAGTCGTAATCCGTTGTTTCTGGTGATAGTGTAAAATGTCTAGAATTTCTAATACGATTCTGATGATCTAAATCGGTTTCGCCTAATTCACCACTACTTCGACTATTTGAATCAAGATATGTATCAATATCATGTCCGTAACAATTGTCTCGCTGTAATCCAAAAAAAATATCAAAAGATTTTAAATTGAAACTAAATTCATTATTGATATAATTAATAATTTTTTTATGTATCTCGCATCTAGAGAAGGTTTTCGATAAAAAATATTGAATTTGTTTCCGTGTTGCTTTTATGTGTAAATTATCTTATGTAGTGCAATTCACAGTGCGGGACTCTGTTACCCATACTTACATACATTGTGATCGGTGACACCACGTGGTGGTATAGATATATTAAGTGACCTATAGATGTTATTTGATCTCTTCATTCTTTACCAGTATCATTTATGTTCAGTACTCTAAGCATTGCATTTTTATATTAAAATATGCTTAAATTATATTAAATTACCTGTTGATTGCCTACACGTTTACAAGGTGAATATTTATTTGTTGGTAATTTAGCTAATCGTTGACCTATATATGAATTATCAATCTTACATTCGTAGTCTTTTTGGTTCTCCTAAGAAAAAGAAAAAAAGATTAAAAAGCAATAGTCTACAAAATTCTAAATGTAGGAAAAAATGCAACATACATTACTATTAGCTTCTTCATTATCAAGAAAGTCACTAAATTTTTTATTCTCATCAACATTTGGACTTTTAAAGAAGTCTTCTAAAACTTTTCTAGTTTCCGAAAATTCATATAAATAATCAAAGGTGTCGGTCTTTGGTTGTATTGTCATCATATCGGCAGCTATTAATTCATTTTGTGATAATTGATTTTCTTTAGATAGAACTGACAAATTCTGATTCTGTAAATCATTTGATTCACTTGTGACACGCTGCGTATTTTTGTTTTGTTAATTTTTTTTTTAAGAAAAATTATAAATTCAATAAAAAAAACATAAATCATGTATTAAGAAACTATTACTTGAGGAAATCCAGGAACTCTTGAATGCATTAATGTTGGTGATGTTAGCAAATGGCTTGATGTCGGTAATTTACGTACAATATGACTATAATTGCCAAATCGCCTTGGTGATCCATCATATTCTGTAATTGGCAGTATTCCTTTAAAATTAATTTTTTAAAAAATTAAAATTATATGATATATACTCGTACTTGCATATATATTGAAATATATTATATATATATATATATATGTATAGTATATATATATATATATATTTGTAAAACATCTGAGACAAGACTATTCTGTGCTGACGAATGTTTGAATCGTCTTCAAACCTTTACTGTATATGACAACTACTTTGGGTAGCGGGTATGTTTGAATCAAATATGCTAGAAAGTAAAAGCTACCACACTTACAAACTCGTATTGGACAAGCATGGTTCTTTAATTGCCTAATCCAAATTTCAAACTTACAATATGTGCTAGAATTTGGGTTTATCTACGTAATACAGTGCAATTAAATAGCCTGATGGATAACAATTATTAAAAGACGATCTCCCAAATCCACACTTACTCCTGTTTTCGAACAAATAGTTCTCATCAGTGCAATAATTATCTAGCAGAAAAAAATACTCTGCTGTATTAACTGCAGACCGGAGTTATGATGTTAATTAATTCATAAGACTATATAGAATATTATATAATTCTTGTACTCATGAGAACAATTAGTTGGAAAAACAGAATTTTTTGGTGGTTTGATTGAGATGATAATTAACATGTGAACTTTTATAGTTTAAGATTATAAATTTTAACCATGTTTCTATTTAAATATTCAAAATATATAATATAATAATCCCATCTTAATCAAAGTAAAATCATAATTGACCTTCAGATTCTAATTTATCCATGGTCACTTTCTCTAAATTAATATCAGTGACATATCCTGTGATCGTATTTTCAGCGATCGTTAAACTTTTGAGTTTCTAAGACTTGGTCTCTGATAGCCATAATCGCGGTAAGGTAAATGTTAGTCAGTTATTCTATTTACTTTATTACAACACTTGTTGTCAGTCATGCAGACATGATGCTATATAGACATACACTGTGAAATGTGTGAAATAAAAATATATACAAATTGAATATCACTTACCAACCATTTTTGTGACCATAGAAATATCTGAATATGAACTATTACTATCTGGATAATTTTTATGTTCCAAATTACTATCACCAATGTCATCGAATATAACAATTTCACCGTCAGAAACAATGATTTTATTTTGTGATGATGGCACTGTTGACTGTGACACTGGTATTGTTGGTGACACAGGACTTAATGAATGTTGTCCATTATGTTGACTTACTGGACTTCGACCAACTTTTATTTGATGTGGATGCGAATGCGGATTATAATGTACTTCTGCAATATCTGGTGAATTTAATACTGTACTAGCTGGAGTTATATTTGGACTACGTCGTCTCTTCTTTTCCCAATCATAACGATCACCGACAATTTGTTGATTGTCATTTGATTTTATTGGTGTTCGACGATATTGCTGCATATTATTGTCTTTACTATTCACTTTACTAAAATAATTATCGCAATTTTCTTTAAATTTATTGTCAAGTAAATTTTCTTGAAAATGATTTGGTTTAGTGCAATTATTTTGATTATTATGTAAATTGATATCATCCTTTACACGATTACACTTTGGAAATAATTCCGTAATTTGATCATTTAATATATTATTATTATTACAATTATTACTATTATTATTATTATCACTATTATTATTATTATTGTTATTATTACTATTATTAGTATTATAATTACTATTTGTAGTACTCATTTGTTGTCGTTTTGATGGACTATTTTTGGTATTCTCATTAATAAAAATTTGTGATTGTTGATGATTCATTTTGTGATTGTTTGAATGAAACATTGCCTCTATTAAGGATGCATTTCACCTAATTTTGTACAAAATAAAGTTTATTAAATGAAATCACAAAAAATTAAATATACAGGAATTGGTTAGTAATGAAAATTAAATATATAGACAATTTAGTTTATTTTACATTGTTGATGAATAAAATTTTGTATTTATGTGTAAATATAGTAGGAAGTTAATCGATATTATGAGTCTTGCCAACATACGATATATATATATATATATATATACATATATATATATATTGCCGCAGCAGGATATTTTGCATCTATTAGTGATATTCTTTGATATAGGCTACGAATCGACAGCGGTAACAAAATTACAAAAGTAATTAAATTTACCATTAGAATTCGCGTTTCGATCTTGCTAAAACCAACAAACTCAATAGCAGATAATGTTCATGCATAATGTTCATGCAGTAAATATAATGCTTATATTCCATCATGAATGATTTATCTTGAAAAAATTAAAAATCATAACCCAGTATTTATAAGCCTTCAGTCTGAATCAGTTTTAATGTAACATCTCCCTATGAAAAATCATTATTGGTTGAAAGTTCACGGTTTCAGACAACTGTTTACTTTCAGTGTAAGCTTACGTAACATAGCTGAATTCAAATTTCAGAAACTTGTAGATTTTGAAAAATTGTGCTTTAGTGGTATTGGTTCTGTACATTAACCGCGTTTACTGTGAAATCCTGGCGAGAAAGTGGTATTTTCAACAGCTACATACTTTACTGTTTTTTTTATCACTAAAACTGTTTTAATTTTTAGGGGAGCGATAATTCACAACCATTGTTTTTTTTCCTTCATACTATTATGAATCAATTGAAATGATGTCCCCCTCTTCCCCCATCAATTTTATAACTTTATTAATCACAAATGAAAAACGCAATTTAATGTGCAAATTGAAAAGTTCAATTCACATTTCATTATTTAATGAACATTATGCTGTTTACCACTTAAAAAAAAAGGATTTAGAATGAAAAATACTACGTTTAGTCGACGATTATTAATCAGGGCAGTATTCATGATATAAATATTCGTACATTAAAATTAATAACATCATCTGTCTGTATGCGGTTTTTAATTTTATATACTAGGAAAATGATAAATCGTGACTTGGAATTAAGAACAAAGACTATGATGTAATAAATAATAATTAAGGTAGCAACATATTAGTTATTAATTGTTTTTCCATGTATCAGAACAGAATAAAGTTTTAGATTCCGCAAATTTATGTAATGAAAATTACGAGCAAGTTGTTTTCAAATTATAATTGCCCATAATGTACTCGTATTTATTGTCTATACACATTTATCTTATAAATTTATGAATAATTACTATATTAATGAGATCATAATTGGAAATCTTATCGGAATTTGTTTTTTTGTTTTCTAATGAAAACCTAATTTATAAACATACAAAAAAAAAATCAATAAATCTGAACAAATATTTTCCAATTGTAATTTACCACAGTAGATGTTGTGTTAATATTTAACTACACGAAAATTAAAAGAATCTCATTTTTCTATATTACAAATAATTCTTACCAAGTCATTAATCTCTTGTAACACTTAAATATTAGATCAATTAATTAATATCTTAGTTATACACTATATAATAATGTTAAAAAAAAAGTGTTGCTGCCCCTCTGTCTGACCTTAATTTTTATATGTTCATAGGTTGACATATTCACCACGCTCGCCTTTTAGTTTGCATGCTATAATTTATGTAATTTGTAGATGTGGTAGGTTTGGTTGAAATTGGTTCGGTTCATTGTTAATGATAGTTAATAAACTCAATATTAAGATATTATAGCGGTTCTTATTATATTTTTTAACTACTAAATTATAATTCAAGTATGTATTCTCATAAAATATCAGGTGATGATAGTTCCTTGACAAAAATGCTTAATAACAATTTGTTACACAGAATTGTCCTTAATGTATAATACTAAATATCATGTGTATGGGTTGAATATCAATATGAATGATTAATGTGTAGTATTTTGAACGCTTGTATACACCCAAGAATGACTAATAATCTCGAATCGATAAACTTCACATCATCATTATCATCAAAAGAAATAATTACAATATCGCCACTTGACTAGAATTCGCAGGATAACAGAAAACTCGATCGTACTAAAACAACGTGGCGAAGAAACGCTATTAATGAGGCTATTACCAGTGGAAGAGGATGAAGTGAAGTGAAGATGGTGGCCAGAGATCGTGAACAATGGAGGTGGTTCGTTAAAGTCCTTTACTGCCACGCGGAGTAAATGTCGAGATGATGATGATGGAATAAAACGATCGATTGTTAAATTTAGATGTGTATTTCTTATCGTGCCTTCGTAAAAAAATGGTTGTCAAAACTCTGCTTAACATTTCAGATGTAATATTATTTTTGGCACATGTCTATCCTGCAGTATTTTTTATGCCTTTTCACTTAAGCTTATAAAAGAATCTTTAAATCACCGGGTAGATGTCGTTCTCTGAACTGACCTCTAAATCTTTTGAATTGTAGTTCTATTCAGCTGCTCAATTAACAGATGGCTGCATTCATCCATTTGATTTCTTTCAATTGTTAAAAAAAAGTACATTCCTTGATTTAATTGAACGTGTCCTCTGAATCACTTTCCAATCACTGAGTATATTAGATAGTAGTTTTGAATCTGCAGAACGTTGTATAATATGTATCTTTAACATCTATAGTTGCTTGTTACGTACGAATGTAAATTTTAATTATTGTATACCAATTTACCAATTCCTAAATGTTTATTGTAAAAATTCGATCAGATTGTATGCTTTCCATTCGACGATTTTTTTGCTTTGCATAGCTGCTTAGCAATAAATCAACTATTCTGTATATAATCCATCTAACTCAATTTTTCGTTATACAATACAGTTTCAGATATAGATATTAATCAACCTAAATTGTCGGTTTTGTATCCCTTAAAATCATATGCTACCATTTATATCCAATTATTTGTTAATATTTTATGTATGACTCAAATTCTTCGGCAAATTAAGTTCGACTGAACTGCTGTCTCCATCATATTGTTTCAATATTTACACCAGATTCTAAAGGAAGACATTATTTTTATTTAAAATCAGCAATATGCAAAAAACAACACTTGCAAGCAAAACAACAACTATGATTTACGGAAGGAAGATATATAATAGAATGAATTGCTGTTAATGCTGGTTTCTACACACATATGCTATCGTATCAATTGTGATTACAATTTAAGTGGGTTTATTTTGTTGCTGTCAAATTAAAATACTGTTCTCAACTGTCACCTCAAGTAAGGCAAGCGTTTGGATATGGAATTTAACTCAAACCATATATAGGTGTACTATAAACTCTAAAATCGCATTTTTTTAAATAAAGTTTATTTTTATTTATAAACATCTCCCAAATACACTTCTGTGCCAGTATTGTGAATTTAATGTAAATCACTTTCAATCATTATTTATTGTATTAATTCATCATTCATAAGTTAAGTGCGTGTATATTTAATGTAATCCATAATAAGACATTGACATCATTTTCAAATAACGTCCAAGCGTCGATCATTGTATGAGTCTGCATATACTTTGCATATCGAAATTCTCAGAATGTCTCCAATTAACATTTTGATAAATTTGTATTTAGGTGAAGATGAATTGATTAAATTTGAATGGGTTACTAGATTGAAACTATGTGAATTTATGTATGAAGTGATACAGCGGCAATGCACCGATACAATTTTGGTGAGATACAATCATGACAAATGGTTATGGAATAATGATAGTAAAGAATGTGATTTTATTCATACCGGTAAATTGGAATCACCTGATTATTCAGTACCGGCACCAAAATTAAAATTTGATATCCATTTTAAGGATTATATGAATCAAATTGAAGAAGTTATGCTATTAATTATCCTTATATATTTTCGTCACCATTTCACTGCAAAAAAAAAAAAAAAATCGAATTAAAATTTTTACAATCTACTGTTCAAATTTACGACTAAAATACGCTTCAGCAACAAACAGTAAATAATGTCACTATTTCTTCTTCGATCTAGAGAATGTATTCAGCTACCTGTTCAAATTCACGACTTCATATAAAATACGCTTCAGCAACAAACAGTAAATAATGTCACTATTTCTTCTTCGATCTAGAGAATGTATTCAGCTACCTGTTCAAATTCACTTCGTCGTATAAAATACGCTTCAGCAACAAACAGCAAATAATGTCACTATTTCTTCTTCGATCTAGAGAATATCAACATTACGATATTAGACGTGCAATAAAACTAAACTATTAAACATATCAAACCCGGAAAAGAAAGTTAAACTTAACTATAGAAGAAGTATCGATGTTTTCATGTTACAAACATTCCACAATATCATTGTAAGAATTCCATTAATATGGAATCATTAGGAATTATTCAATAACATCTGAAGTTTTATGTATTGTATTGAAATAGTTACCTAATGTATTACTTATTAATCATGGAATTATCGTAATATTAACTTTTTTTTACATCATGAAATTATTTGTTTACATGCATCTCACAACTCACACAATTTATCGTATTAAATTTGAAATAAAATTAATTAACACATTCCACTAGTTATTTGTTATTCAAAACTTAACATTCTAACAAATTACATTAATAATAATTTTTATTATTTAAATAAAATATAGCGCACATTGAAATGGAAAACAAAATTAAAACGAAAAGAATCACTGTTTGTCAAATGTCAAATATGTATACTATTTGTATATGGCTAACCACAAGTTTTTAAAGTAGGGTTGTCTATTCACCTGTCGTTCAGCTAGTACCACTTAAACGCAACGCCTTTCCAAATTCAGTTTCTCGACAAAAAAAAACGAAAATAAATGTTAATAATACATGTAAATGACAATAATTTGACATCAAAGAAATCAATATAACGTTCTACGCATGTGCGAAAGCTGTCAAACTTGTAAATTGGCGAATCAAATGTGTTTGTTCGCTTCTAGCGACTAGAGTATATCTGCATATGTTGCGAATAGAGTACAAATTCGCCCTAAACTATGTAGCGGGAGTATTTAAAAGTTTGAAATTTTTGTTTTTAAACGTCAGAAATAGTTTCAGGGAATTTTGAAATAATTCTTTTTTTCAATTTTCGGCTATTAATTTTTCGACCATTATTTATGTTTCTAATATATAGTACTACATTTTGGTTGAATATTTATCAAATGAAAATGGCTGCATCCAAATCTCTATATGTCAGAATTGTCGGTTGT
The DNA here is from genome assembly GCA_027564355.1 of Penthetria funebris. NCBI lineage: Eukaryota > Metazoa > Arthropoda > Insecta > Diptera > Pleciidae > Penthetria > Penthetria funebris. The sequence goes on along the minus strand of JANSTX010033319.1, from coordinate 48,506 downwards.
GTTGATGCGTAGTTTGATAAAATTTGTTCGTTTGCAATTATTTAAAACAAATTTAGTATTTATTAAATGAAATAGTGTTTTACTAAATATTTTTATTAGATTATATGAATTAGTGTTTATTTGTAGTATCACATATAGGTAATTATCATAAAAAAATGTTGATTTGTATTGTAGTTTTTTGTCCTTCTTTGGCGAACACCGCTTGTGCAATTTTATTGTATATAAAATAATTAAGTTTCAAAGTACATAAAAAACATCTAACCAAATTAAAATCATTTCTGATTTCGTTTTTGATAACATCAATTTTAGTTATTTAAAAGAGGAATAAATAGTTAATGTAAATGAACACCTTTGTTGGTAAACGAACGTTTGAAAGTATATAGTGAAACATGTATTTGATAGATTAAACATTTGAATAATTAGTTAGTTCATCATAGATTGTTGGTGAGAGGTTTATTCACTGAATCCATAAACAATCTAATATATACCCATATTTTTACCATAAAACTGACATTTACTTTGATCGTGTGTCCAGTGGTTTCGCAATGTAAGGTAAATATAGATTAGGCAATCTTAAGATGTTTTTCAAACTGATTTTCGACCTCGTTTACGAGATATTTATAGTTTCAGTTTTAAAACTACAGTATTCCAGATATACCATGGTCATTGTTCTAAGACCTTTATTTTTTCAGTAAACCATGATCACAATATACTATTCGAAAGGTACATTGAACATCTTCTCATATCAGAGCATATTTTCGCTAATATTGCTATTGAAAACAGCAGTTAAAGGATAATCTATGAATAAATGTTCGGTTTGGGAAACAATTTACACCAACTAAAATTAGGGAGAATCAATTTCATACGAGATTAGGTTGTTGATAATTAATCTGCTATAGTTCTTTTGCCACTGTTTTACTTAGGTGAAGCTCGACTTGATTTTTAACAGAAATAAATTAATTTTTGGGAATTATTTCCTATAATTATAATAAGCGATTGTATTTTATTTGACTTACCCTATAGTCGTACATTAGTGAACTAAACTTAATAACTAAAATAAAACTTAAACTATTCACTATTTTAATTTAACAATTATTTGAATTTACTATTTATATGGAATCTTTGAATTCTATACAATTAGCAAATTCAACTGCAGTTAAATCTATCATTTGTATGCTTAATTCTATGCATCAGACAACGCATCATAGTCGGATTCATTGCAACTAGTACAGTAGTTTCATATGGTTGAGCAAGATTCGATCGAAACTGCAATTCATCATACTACATATAGTTGTTACACTTCTTAAGAAACGGCGTTCCTATATCTCTACTCATGCGATTGTACAATCTATTTATCAATTTTTCCAAATACGATTTATTGCCGATGATGTACATTTGAATATAATAAACTCATCGTCAAGGATTATAGGAATTGGGAATATTTAAAATAAAAACGAATTAAACGAATTAAAAATAAAAATATAATTTCAAATATTTATTAAAAACAATAACAACAGTATAGTTTAAAACTTTTACCTAATTTTTATAATCTTAATTAACATGACAATAAGTTAAATAACAATAATTAACTATACAATTAATTTTTTTTGTTTTTAATTCACAAATTGTGAATTTTGTTCGTTACTGTATACTTACTTGTAAGTAAGTATATTTTGTGCTTGTTTGATCACCCCATTTTTTTTTACTTATATTTTAACATAAAATCTGTATGGAATTTCTGGAATTTTTCCAACATAATTTTGAGTTTTTCTTTTTGTGGCAGAATTGTTGTTCTAAAGTGATATGTGCCGGGTTTTTGACCAAATCCACTACCAGACACAATACAAATTCCTAAAATTTTTACATACACAAACATCGTATTATGGGTATAATTGTTCCGTATTAATTAAAAATTAAAAATATTTACCTGTTGCTTCCAGTAATTGAAATGCATAAAATGTATCCG
>JANSTX010033319.1:17549-44808 GCA_027564355.1 Penthetria funebris | reverse complement strand
TGTCGACTTGGTGAACAAACGCCACCATGTGGATAGAAGAAGAGTACTGCTCTACTAAACATGGCGCGTTGGCTGGCTGGTACATTTTCCAAATTGGAACATTTTAATTTTGTGATTCTTTGACTACCATTTTTTAATTGGCAATTATATGCATGCGTTCAATTAGTGCACACATTTATCTTGATAATATAAACAATGTTTTTTTTTTGCTTTAGAATTATAAAATTAATACACTTATTGTTGATTTCAAATATAATTGAACTTTAAGTTCGCTTTATCAATAAGTTTAAGCTCAGTTTTAATTTTATTTCAAATATAATGTTAGAGGAAAATTATTCTGTCAAGGGTATTTGAAACATTATCTCGCTCTTGAACAACAAGTCATATTTCTATTCATAATAGCGAATAAAGTTACATTTACTTTATCTATACAATTCTATATGTCTATATGTAAACAGATAATTCACACATTCAATTCTCACATAGCATAATCTATTTAAGTGGGTTAATTAAACTGATTATCATATGTTGGAAATACTTAAATAGCGTACAGTACCCAGCATAAAGGTAATTGCAATTTAAAATAAAATATTTATTGTCTCACTTCAACGAGAATTGTCGATAATTAAAGCATAATATAACTTACATCTCGTAAAAATGTTATGTAAGGTTGTCCCATAGCATGACAATCTCCAATATTTGCTCGAATCACCTCAGTAAATGGTTTCTTTATACCCTGTAAAATAAATAATTTGTTGTATATAATAATTGAAATTAAAAATGCTGTTTTCTTTCACATCTTAGAATACAATATTCTTATTAAATACTCGGTCATAAACCATGAAATTTGGCTGTAAAGCTAATTATACCACAAAATGAGTAGCAGCATTATCATTTTTTTATCACCGTAACTTGGAAGATTATTTAATTCATGTATTTATATACGACATTTAGATTATAATACTCGTATTATAATATTAAAATGAGAAGAAATCTTCTTATTTACTTTTTTTTCTTATCTTGGATACTAAACTAAATACTAAGTATAGTGGATAACATATCTTTAATTTGCAAAAAATCTAATTTAATTGAGACTTTGGGAGTTGCATGTCCGTTATCCGTTCAGCAATTTCATTCGTCTACCCATTTATCAATCCGTAATTTTTTTGGATTGTTTATTGATTCAAGTTCGAAATTGAATTAATTCTTCTTATACTTTATATAGAAAATTCAAACCATTTTTTAAATTCAGTACGACAATGTAATTTTTGCAATTGGTGTAGGTCTTGTAGTGGATTCAATAATATTGATATAATGATAGCAATATAGAAAAGTGAAGATATTCAAAATGAATGAATATCACCAATGAGAATGAGTCCTGTCGACGCCAAACTTTGATTGTGAATATTATAGATGAAGCTACTATGGCTCCTAATCATGCTATTTCATGCTTAAACAAACTACTTCAAAAAATTATGCAAAACTACAAACTTATAATTTTCGGTGTATTATTGAATCAACCATTAAATACATGATAGATTGTGCAATCAATCTACGAAGATTTACATAAAAAATGTAGTGTATAAAGAAATAATCATAAATTAATGTTCTACCTGTTTCAAGATTTAATAATATTGTTCTTTGATAATGATTTAACAACTACTTAGTATAATAATTAAATATATACAAACAATGATTTTAGAAACAAATCGACTTAATTTTTCCCCATATATTTTGGCAGGGTTTATACCAGTAAATAATAAATACAATATTTTATTTTATAACCAGCCCGCCCTGCCTTCTTCATTGCCTAACGCAAAGTCTGTAAACCAACTCAGCTTGATTTAAAAAACCTACTTTTTTTTTGTTTTGAAATACCGCAGTCGTGACACATTTTTTATATGACGCTTTTGTGTTCTTTCAATTTTATGTTCATAATAAATCAATAATAGCCTAGATTAATGCTCTTGTAGTAGTGTACAGAATGCCTAATCATTCCAAAATTTATAGATAGTGAATTTAAACCAACACATTTTGACTTGTATTTGAAAAATAACTTTAAATGAGCAATCAAGTTGACAAAGGAATGTTAGAATTTATAAAAACAGTTTATTGATTAGAATTTTGGAACAGATACAAAAGTAGAATTCAATTAATAGTTTATTATCAATGATCCATATAACCTTTAACAAAGCATAGTAGTAGTACAATGATTGTGACGGTCCTATACTGAAAATCGGATCCGAGTGCATTGTCTATATATTCCTTACATATATGAATTAGATGAATATAAACGGAACGGTAAAGGTAATGGACAGAAAGATATATCATATTGATAGATATTTTAGAGTTATATTGCCGTATCTATAATTTATCCTATAAAAACAAGAACTACTATGCATCAAACATGCGATTTTGTTTTGTTAATAATAAAAATCAAGGCCATACAATTCCATATGGCAAACAATTAAGCACAATATTTAATTGATAACAAACATAGAGACAATCAAATAGGAATATTTATTTCATATTGAAAACAAAATGTAAATAAATTAATTAAATGTTAATTATTATATTATGACCAATTAGAATGACCTTGTCAAATTTCTAAAGATCATTTATGTTGATTTTCGCCACAAAAATGGATTTATTATTTGTCGTATTTAAGTGCACATAAGAATGATGTCATTTTCTTACGATTTTCATTCAGGATATTTTTTGTATTGATTTTTCGTCCTTTATTGTTACATCCTTTGAGTTGCACGCAAAATCAATGTCATACTTTATTGAAATCAATTGAATTTATTTAAATATTTAAAAATTATGTAAGCATATCATTTCCATTTTTGGTAATAATCCAAACAAATCAAATAAAAAACATGTTATACTTTTACCGACTGGTAGATATTCTTGTTAAGTTATTGCTTTTATAAAAATGTCAATATTTAACAAAATATGGATAAAATGTAATGTAAATATACGATAAATGTTAAATAATTTGTATGCTAATACACAACAAATAAAATAACTTCTGCACAGATTAATTTCGCCTTACCTGTTTTAATTCTTTTTCGATTTCGGCAGCCCTAATGACCAATGGTCCACGTACAGCATATTCCATTTGTATTACATTTGGATTTATTGTGTCCAAAGTCATACACTTACGATATCCGGTTGTCGTTGACATTGTACGCTTATCAATGAATAAATTACCACTATTAATTGTTGATGTACTACTAATAATGTTATGGTTACAATTGTTAGACAATAGTACGGTTTGACTTATGATTTGATTAAAACCATCCGTAGCTCGTTTCTGGCAAGCGAATAAAAATCTACTGGCTGGCATTTTCGTATAGTTGTTTTATAAGTACAAATAAAATGATAAGTAATTTGATTATTTGGCTGCAAGAGCTAGAAAGAGAAAAGGAAAAATCACATATGAGAATAAAACAAGTTTAATATTTTTTTTTGTGGTTTATTTGTTGGTTTTCTCAATTTTCTTAAATTAGTTTTAAATTTGCAGCTTAATGTTTGCTTTTGTTTTTTTTTTTTACAATTACAAATTTGTATATTCGTCACAGTATTCTTATCGTCTAGTTCATTTATCTTGTGCCTTATGAGATTGAACTCTTTTTAAGTGATTAGGCCCTGTGAACCAAGGGACTATTATATTTGGTTATTCGTTGATGTGTAAAGGACGAGATGATTGTATTTGATTTCGTTCATATAACGTCTTGAAGGAATAATCGTATAAAACAAAATAGTCAGATATACCGTTGTGTTTAGAATTGGTGACAAATGGAGTGACCGAATATCATCCTAAACCCTAAGCATATTCTGAGCTTCTTGGGGGTAATAGGTCTTGAAGATGTGCTCTAGGTCAGCAACAGAAATCCTGACACTAGAGTGAATAGAACGCAGGTGCACAGTAGGTTCTTTTGTCGCGTAATCCCACTTCGAAATAATCTAAATAATCTAATTTACAAATGTCCATCCATCCGTCTGTCCGTTATTATAGCTGGAAGAAAAATTATTTTTTTTTACTTAATCGAATTACTACATAGGGTGCCTCCCATGTATACTTAGTAGTCCTTACACACGTTTAATTTTAAATTTGTTAGCCATAACATTATTAGAACCGTATATGAGCTTTAATGAAAGATTTATAGTTACTGGATTTAATATGGGGATTTTTTCATATAATATAATAAGGTATTATTCACTTGAATAATCATTCAAATTTGAGACTCTTTTTTTAACTCAAGCTATAATTTACTTGAATATTGTAGGGGTAGGTAAGATTTATAGTATAGGGGATTTTATATGGGTATTATTCATATAATCTTCAATTCAATAATCTTTCAAATTTCAAATTCTTTATATAATTTATTTGGATATTTACTATCCAAAATTCTAATGTCTACCTTTAAATCCATATTCCGACTGTATCATATGCCTTTAAAATGTTGAGTTTTTTGCCATGAAGGTCACGTATTATAGGTCAAACAAGACAGTATTCAAATAATCTTGATTATAATTAGAATTTGTGAGAGAATTAGAATTACATATGGCACATAACATGTGTACATTGTTATATATTTTTAAGATTTCATCTCATGAAACGTTGCGATTACATGAAACGTTATAATATATAATGTTGTGATACATTAAACAATTTCCAGGACCTACAATAATTGGCGAAGCCAATACGTTTCTTTTGTTTTTGTTTTTCTAGTATCGCAGACGCAGTCTGAAAATGCATACTCCATACACATGTTTCTATTCAACATAACATAAATGTGCATTATGGAACCATAGAAGGCCTAGTGATTTATGGTTTACAGACTTGTCACCGTCAGTAAAATAGAAATCAAATGGAAAATTAAAAACAATTTTTTTTTATACGATGGAATACATCTTCACACCTGATTTTACGACTTACATTGTCTGCTTTCACGATTTGATATTAGTGAACTATTTGTCATTTATAGTTGTCATTTCATATTAAATACTTCTTAACACCATTGTCGCTAATAGCTATAATATATAGTATATCGAAAGTGTCTACATTTAAGTCTTGATGCGGATGTTCATTTCTCGCTTTCAATGTTTACTCATTTAACTAAATAAATCTTTAGTTTTATTAGAAGACAAAAATCTGCAATTTATTTATGCAATTGATTTTCCTAATTTCAAAAATATGCTATTATTTTTCAATTATAAACACATTTTATTTAAATATATAAAAATATAAAATAGATCACAGATTCTTTAAAAATGAAGAAAGTGAGTATTATTTGTATTTCGTAAAATCTAAACGCTACCAAATTAATTGGTTTCTCCTAATCAAAATCGTATACAGATAAGATGGATGGGTATCCAAAATAATAAAATTCCTCTTGATGCCGATTCTCCTATTTTATGAAAAGTTGGCACAAATACAAATTTCATTCATTATCTTGACAACGTATTCGAATATTCACGCGCTATTGTTGACTATCTTTGATTCTTTGATCAGTATCTTCACTTCACTCCACTACTATTAGTCTCGTTAATGACAGTTTTTCTATTACCCTAGGGATTCCAGTCACGTGCATATTTTACAGTATCCAAAATAATAAAATTCCTCTTGATGCCGATTCTCCTATTTTATGAAAAGTTGGCACAAATACAAATTTCATTCATTATCTTGACAACGTATTCGAATATTCACGCGCTATTGTTGACTATCTTTGATTCTTTGATCAGTATCTTCACTTCACTCCACTACTATTAGTCTCGTTAATGACAGTTTTTCTATTACCCTAGGGATTCCAGTCACGTGCATATTTTACAGTATCACCAACTGGTCGCCTCAGTATTTGACTTTCTCCGGATGACAATCCTGTTCAACGTCTCCAGATCTGTCAGTTTTGAAATTTACATTTCATATTGTATTTAGCCAGAAAATTTTAAGTATACGGCTGATGTAGCTATTGATGAAAATTTGAATTTGTGACACAATGTTATTTGTCACTTTTGTAAGTGGCTTCCACGATCAATCATAAAATAGTCAGTACTCTAGTGCAAATGGGTTTGCTCTTAATATATAAACTATAGTTTAGGTCAGGAGAAAATATGAGTGAACATTTATTGTGAAAACTATCAATTTCATTTGGAATAGTCGTTGCAAAATGTAGTTACGATTGAATTCATGATACATTTATTCTTGGAGAATGTAGTCTCACACCTGCACGTATTATACTAAAACCATTTAAACTAATTGAACCACAGGAACCAATTAAACATAATGTAAAAGCACTGGCTCTGAATAGAAGAAGAATATACTTTTTCGTAATATTACGACACAGCAACAGAACGTCTAAACTGATATTTTTTTTACAAATTTTTTTTACTATCTCACTACTACGTTTACATTAATAAATAGTCGTCAGTCGTCACTTATGATGGGGCCGTGTTTATACTATTTAATAATGTACAATCAATCCATTGATATAATTACGTAAATAGTTTTAGTAAATTTGCTTTCTTTTTGAATATGACGACAAGGCATAGTCATATGATTTTCATGAAAATGTTTAAAAATAAATACCTGCCAAATAGTACATGATGTTTACATAGTGTATCTCTAATTGTTTAAAATTAATAGATAATGAGAAATATGTAATTAATACCGAATTATGTCTTTTTACAATCTGATCGAAATTGTAGATGATAAAAAATAAAAAAAAAAAAAAATATATTATCAGACAAGACGACGTTTCAGAAAGGAAATATGTGATAAGCTACTGTACTGAAATATTTTTTTATTAAATTCCAGATATAGAACAAGTTAAATTTAATCAAAACAAATCAATTCTATTTAAACGTTGAAAATTTAAAAAATTATATAAATGAACATACTTTTATCCCTGAATGAATTCTATAGAGCCCTGGACTAGTGTTCCTAACCCGCACTATATCTTCAACAACACTCAAAATATCACTAAAAAAATTATTAAAAGAAATTGATAAAAAAATCACTTTTATGACTTAATTATTATAGTACGAGCTACGCTAAAAGCCAAGCGCGAACAACACCACAAAATTTCTCGTAATTTTTACAAATCTTAAAAGAAGACTGCGAATATTATAACTTAATTTACATAAATATAATTATTGTTATTTATTTAACAAAAATCTGTATATGCATATTAAAATCAATTTAACAAACAATTGTCAAACTGTGTATACAAAATTTGCATACCTCATATGTCAATGACATTTATAAATGGAGCTGCAAATGTAGAATTCTTTCTTGGCGAAAATGATAACAAATTTAGAAAGTATCTTAAGAGGAAAGTTTAAATTTACACCAATGACGTGAACCTTATTTTGTTTTATATTAAGTGATTGAGGTTGCTCAGAAGATTATCAGGATTCTGTTCCAAATTTATGTTAAATCAAATCCGCATCAGCACAATGAACGTATGGTTGTTGCAATGATTACTCTCGATAATGTAAATGCAACAATTGAAAAATTCATCAAGAACAGGCTGGTAGAATCTTGCATGTGTCATAAAAACATGTTTTCATATACCGTCATGTGGTCAAACTAGAGCAACTTTTAACATATATTACTTAGGATAGCCTTCAGATTATTGCTTTATAGGGCGCCTCTAATAAAGATATGGTTCGTCCATTACATAATCCCTTTAAGTTGACAAATAGAAAAGATACGCAGCTTCCAATGATGTATCACAAACACAAAATTCGCAACAGGTGTTCGTAATATTTGATATACAGTTGTCGAATTTGTAGAAGATGGACATGATTATCAGAAAAAAAAAATCAACACAATTAGATTGGTCATACAGATAAGTGACCAGTCGGTATTATAAGACATACAATTGACTGGTATCACAGCATAAAAAAATTAAGCTGTCGTCTAAGATTAGTGTTGCTATTAACCGTCATTAAAAATAATACTAGTGGTTGATGAAGTGATGGTTAATTAGGATCGGCCTTTCTGCTTCTCAATCTAAACTGAAACTCTTCTGTCAATCCAAAACATTAACCAATCAATTTTTTTTTAAAAAGCGATTGGATATGAAATTTATTTTTAAAAATCATACTGGACTCAACGACATTATGATTTTTAACAAGAAACATACAGCGTCAATATTTGCCTTTGTAAGCCCATTATACACTGTATTAATTTATGTACGCTATTGGAGTTATTGGGTGTTTTAGAAAAAAAAACTAAGCATCTAATAAATTTTGTATTTAAACTATTATTATATTATATATTTACATTTTAAAATTTAAACTACTAGTTATTTCTGCACATATATATTTTGATTTCTTTTCATTTCGTATAAAAATATTCCTTTTAAAAAATTTCTTTAATCTGTTTTTTATTATTATTTGTTCTTCAGAAGCAATTATTTAATTATAGGATAGCTCTTTTTTTTTTGATATTTTATTTTAATTCTATGATATTTTAAAATCTTTAAATTTACCAGGGGAAAATAATCGTAATTGCTTATTTAGAGTTAAACACAGACATTAATTATTAATTTAATTTTATTTTAATAGATCATTTTAATGTATCTGTATCTCATTGAACACATTGCATTGTCTACCATTGTTTAAAAAGAAAATCAACGTTATGCAGTTTATGCTGCGAACGGATGTCGTTCAATTTTTAATTAATATGATATCATAAAATTTAGGGGATGTTAAAATGATCTATTATGGATCATTAATTAACAATTAATACAAATAATATCATAATTACAAGAAAATAATCATAAAATTAAGAATAAGAATAATAGTAATAATAGTAGTAATTAATAATTATAAAATAAAGACGCCATAGTTGGGAATGTGAATAAAAATTGAATGAACATAAAACAAAAAAGGGAAGAGGTTTGATTAACCCGTTTTAAAAAAATATATGTTATGTATAATATAATATATAATAAATATTCTTTTTTTATTTATATCCTAAATTTGATAAAATGTATAAAAACTCTCGAGCTTTGCTCCAATTATCTCGATTATTGCTTAATAACAATTAGTTTCCAATATTGGAATGTATATAGAACATATTTAAAAAAAAAAAAAATTATGATACGTTTTATTCATTATTTATTTACTTTAAAAATTCTTTTAATAATTTCTTTTTTTATTTTCTTATAAAAAATATGCACACAAATTTTTCTATTTATTGTTATTTGTCTTGTTTCTTTTCTTTTATTTTGTTCTTTAACAATTAAAATTTTTTTTTTTATTTTGATTTTATAACTACATATCATAACGGAGATAATTATAATAATAAAAAAAAAGTTATTTATTTAATATCAGCAATCAGACTTATCTTCTTCGACAACTAGTTGTTGAGTATCCTTTCCCGTATCGACAGAAGGATCTAATTCTCTAGTACGTAACTGAAGTGTTGGTGATGATTTATGTATTATACTACTTGGTGCTAGGATTGCGGAAACTGGTTCTGTAAATGGACCGTTTTCCCCAATTTTACCCATTTTTGACACATCTGTTGGCACTTCGTAAATTCCTTCAAAAAAATTGGAAAGAAATTAAATTTAAATAAATTATTAATGAATATTGGTTAAAAATTCGCTATGAACAAAAATTAATATGTCCAAAAATTATATATGAGTATATCTACTACATACATATATATTTAATATAATAACGAGTATATCCCTCCCTTTGCTACTCAGCACCATCGATATAATTTCAACGGTTAAGCGTCTCCTAATTTACCATACACATTTAATTTGAACGTTCTATTTAAAATGAAACAACAGTTATTAACAAGAAACTTATTTGCGGCAATGCATTGTACTCAAATACGTTATTTGTTTATGAACGTTATATTTGTTACACAGAAGCTATCTTGTAGCGAATGACTATCCTTTAATGTTTAATAACACAAAATAACGTTCAAATGCGTTTGATATCGAACAAAATGCGACAAAGGGATTGGAACGAATAGGCGAAACGAATTTGCCTCAAAATTAAGTTAAGCGTCTAAATTGTAAATTAAAACATCGCGAATGCTCGACAACCATGTATGCCGAATGCTTAGAGAGAATACCCGAATATTTTAGTTATTTAAGATTTAATACCTGTAACAAATCGTTTTTGAATAGATTTATGAAGCGAAATTAATTAAATTTCATGAAATATAAATTTAATGAGCAAAATAAACACACTGTCCTGAGCTACCGGCAGCAGTGACACTCAATCTTCTGGTATATCTATTTGAGACATACTTAAATGCATTAAGTAATTGTATTGTTGCTAATGTTGAACTGATCATATTTCTTAACAACTGTTTCGTTAGAAAATTTCTGTTTTAGAAAGTAACATATAGTCTGGCTATATCACTTATAGATTTCAATCATTTATCGAACATTTATTCAAAACAGAAATATAGCATTAGAAAAGCTCAATACTAACCTGATGTATTGCCTAATGTTGGATCAGTATTCGTTCCCGATTGTACAGCATCGTACATGGGATTTGAAAAATCTCTATTTTTCTGATTCACTGATTGTAAATTGTAGCCTTCCATTGGTGGAACACCACCCTCAATTGTTCCCGGAGTATTAGGTGGTTGAAAACCTGGTGAATTAAATTCAACATTTGTTCCATGCCGGAATGATACACTTTGAGATGATGATAAACTGCTTAATCTGGCCATTTTACCACTGTAATTTATATTTTTTTACATTATAAAAATATGAAAAGAAAACTTTCCGTTAAATAATAAAACATTGTACTTACAATGGTCTCTTTCTGATGACATACCAAACACCACCGGATGCCAATAATACAATTAATATAACCATAATAGGAACAGCAATTGTTGCAATATTATTATTATCTGGTACAAAAGCTTGTCCACCTAATAATATCTCACAATGTTCACCACTAAATTCTGGAAGACATTCACAAATTGTATCACTATTTTCCTCTTTTTGACATAGGCCACCATTTTCACATGGACAAATTCTGGGTGCTGCTCTTGGGCGTTCAGCCGGTGCATCACAAACAACTTCAATTGTACTACGATGTGATGGTGGCGGTAATGTATTATCTGGACATGCACATCGTCTACCACCAGGTACCAATAAACATAAATGTGAACATGTACTCTTGAAACATGGATTCTTTAATGATGTATTATAACGTTGTTCATGATAAATTTTCAAACCTGATGGATTAACTAAATTTCTTTGTAAAATTACTTGAACGCCACGACCAAATTTATCTTGTGTCACAAGTTCACCCGTATCACGTGTAACCCAATAAAGATTCGATTCGAATACATCTAAAGATACAGGATGTCTTAATGATTCACTTTTAACTATTGCATTCCTTAATGTGCCATCCGGTCGCATTGATTCAATTGTATTTAATTTTGTGTCTGCCCAATAAATTAGATGATCTTGTGCATAATCTATTGTTAAACCGGCCGGATGTCTTATCATTTCGGTAATAAGTGGTCGACGTTTTGATCCGTCCATCCATGAAACTTCAATTTTTGGTGCTGAACCAGCATCTGACCAAAACATTCTGCCCAATTGTGGATTAACAACAATTGATGTTGGTATTTCTAGGCCTGCCGTTACAACTGCACGTCTATAGCGTCCATCAGTTTTTGCCACCAGGACGCGACCTTTTGGTTTCGAACCGGTTCGATCCGTTTCTGTCCAATATAAATTATCGGCAATCCAATCAACTGCAATTGCTGTTGGTTTTAAATTGCCCTTCATATTTAAATCTTGGGCAAAACCAGCTTTTACTTGACCATCTTGTGCATTAACCATATATGAACGTTTAATCGTTTTATCATAACTATCAGCCCAATAGACAATTTGTGTTTCTGGATTATAATCAATTGCTTCAATACGTTTTTCCGATTGGATAACATCAAATTCATCTCGTTGTTGTAAATCATACCCACGTATTTCCGGACCATTTGCAAATATTATCGTAATATCATCTTTTAATGCCTTACATACACCAGACATACTGTCCGACAATCTAAAACCTGATCTACATGAACACGAATATGAACCATTTAAATTTTCACACAATTGACTACATGTGTGTGTTCCGGTCGTACATTCATCAATGTCATCACATTTTCTTTTATTTTCCGTTGATATTATGTATCCCGGTTGACAGGCACATATATATCCACCATCAGTTAAATTCATACAGTGATGTTCACAACCACCTCTGTCCAATTCACTACAATAATGTGTATGATGACAACCTAATTCATCTGAACTGTCACCACAATCATCAGCAAAATCACAAACCTGTGTTCGATCAATACACTTTTTATTTGCACATTTATATTGTGAAAATAGTTCACATGGTTTTTGTTTCGATGCACAAAGTGTCATATTATTTTCATCGGAACCATCGCCACAATTATCGATACCATCACAAATTTGATAACGGGCAACACAACGATGATTTGTACATTGGAAACGTCTCAATGTATCACAATTGAAATTTGAGCATACATCTGCCGTTTCATCACTATTATCGCCACAATCATCTGTACCGTCGCAAAGATCGGATGGTGATACGCATAAATTGTTTGCACATTGATATCTCGATTCTGGACAATATCGACCGCCAGGGAAACGTGGTGGACAATCTTTTTCATCGGACATATCTCGACAATCACGATCGCCATCACAACGGAAATACGCTGCAATACAATGACCTGAACTACATTGGAATGTACCATTTTTACATTCATAACCTTCACAATTTAATTCATCACTATTGTCGCCACAATCATCTTCGTGATCACAACGCCATCTGCTCGATATACATTTTCCATTGGCACAACGGAATTCCGATTCGGAACAATTTCGATATTGTCCTTTACATAATTTTTCCGCTTCGTCACTTCCATCGCCACAATCGTCAGCAAAATCACACATCCATTGTCTGAAAATGAATATATAATTTATTACCAATTACGAATATATTGAGGTTAGAATTTAAGATGTGAGTGTTCTTACTTTGGTACACAACGATTATTTTCACATTTAAAGTCTGTTTCTGCATTACAAGCTGGACAATTTTCTGGCAATTCATCACTATTGTCACGACAATCATCTTTACCATCACAGAATAACCATTTTGGAATACAACGATAATTTGATTTTCCTGGACATCTTTGCCATCCAGTTGTACAATTTTTCTGGCGACACATATATGCGGGTTCATCGGAATCATCATGACAATCATTATCAAAATCGCACATCCATAATTTTGGTATGCAACGTTCATTTTTACATGTAAATTCTGTTTCAGAATCACAAATTCGTTTATCTGAAACGTTTTTATTTTTAAAATATTAAATAGTACTTTCATTTGGATATCATTAACAATGTATAAGTTAATAAAATTACTTACCACAAATAGCAGGATCTTCATCACTTCCATCTTTGCAATCTGCATCACCATCACAACTCCAACTTGCAAGAATACATCGTCCACTTTTTTTACATTTAAAATCTGATTCAGGACATGGAAGTTCACAATGTTGTTCATCACTACCATCTCCACAGTCATCAGTTCCATCACAAATGGTAGCCGATGGGGTACAATTTGTATTGCCACATTGGAAGGTACCTGTAAACATTTAATGCATAAATTATATAAGAAATTCTACATGTAACTACATGGCACTTGTAAATATCTGTGAATTAATGAAAATGAAACTAAGAAGTTTTTCAACACATTTGCATACGAGATTAGTTATCTAATTTCTTAATCCTTATATTTCATTATAGGGGACGTATGACTATTAAAAGCATTCTTGTTCGCTTCGGTGCGTATTCCTGAACTATTATAGATTATACACTACTTGTGAATCCTGTTGTGATTATTATATAAGTAATATTGAAATTCATGGTCCTTGATTACAGTATTTATGCAAGTGCTTATACTTATGAGCAGAAGTTAAAATAACGAAAATATTTACGGTGCATATAAATATATTTATTAACGTTACCTGCACGACAATGTCTTGATGGACACGTTGTTGGTTCATCTGATCCATCTTTACAATCACGTTCACCATCACACTTCCAGAACCATGGTATGCATTTTTCATCAGCACCACCACATTGATGTTGACCCGTTGTACAATTTGCTACACATGTTTTTGAATCTCTCGCCAAATAATATTGATTTGGACATGCACATTTATAACTTGGTGCACCCTCTTCAATGTAACCTTCAATATTCAAATAAGTTGATGCTGCTGGCGGTGAAATTAAACATAAATGTGTACATCCACCATTATTTTCACCACATGGATTCGGGTATGCAATTTGTCGCAAAGGATGATGAACCAATATATCATACGGGCGATGTGTTGTATTTCTTATAGTTTGCATATCTTTACCGGTAAATTTGTTTGCTTTTAAAACAGCCTTCAGATTCCAATCTGTCCAAAATAGTGTATCATCAAAAACGGATAATGCAAATACATGCGGTACTTTTGTACCCGATAATACAATGTGCCGATGTTGACCTTCTAAATCGGTAAATGCAATATAATCTAAATGAGCATCGGCAAAATAAATTCTATCGGTAAAATAATCAATTGTTAATGCATTTGGCCATGCAATATCATTTTCCCATGTTAAAATTCTTGTGAAATTTGATCCATCCATACCCATTTTTGCGATATACGCTTGTAAATGCCATGATGCAAAATATAGATAACCAATACCGGGATGGACAACAATTGCACGAGGATCAACAACACCACTGCGTAATGTTTTCCGTTTTGCACCATCCAATTCGGCAACATCCAAATTTTTCGAATGCCTATCTAACCAATATAATTTACGACCAATCCAATCAATTGAAATTCCTTCTAAACCATGTGAATCATGTCTAATGACCGGTTCCTTTTCTATCTTTTCATCAATATCACCACTATTACTATCATATTTTGATCTGAATATTGTTTTTGCCGTAACATCACAGAAATATAAATAATTCTCTTTAATGTCATAGTCCATAGCTACAACATTCATTAAATCTTGATGTATTAGATTTAATTGATGGCCATCAATTGATATATTCCGTATGTAATATTTATTTGTGAATAGAATGTATGGATTGTCATGATCTTTTCGTTTACACGTATGTTTGTCATTTTGTCGTTCATAGTAATGTTCGTTACATTTACAATAGTAACCACCAGGTGTATTGGAACAATGTTGTGAACATACACCAGGACTTTCTAAACATTCATCAATGTCTGCACATGCTTTGCCATCGGCTAGTAATCTTAAAGAGAAAAAAATGTAAATTTATTGTTTTGTTGTTTGTTTTTTTTTTGATTTTTAAAAAAAACATAAAATATACTTACTTGTATCCTTGATTACAGTCACAGTAATATGAAGTTAGTGTATCCACACATTTATGTCCACATTGATTGATTTCAACTTTGGCACATTCATCAACATTACAATGGAATGGTTCATCTGAATCATCAGCACAATCTGATACTTTATTGCAGACTAAACTGTTATCAATACATTGTCCGTTTGTACATGCAAATTGTCCTGTTGTACAGGTATTATTATCCTTTTTCATACAATCAACTTCATCTGAATGATCACCACAATCATCTTCACCATCGCAATGATATTGATTTCGAATACATTTGAAATTCTGACAAGTAAATTCTTGCGGTGAACATGTTTTATATTGTGAATTACAGAATTTTCCCTCATCAGATCCATCACCACAATCGTTGTCATGATCACATAACCATCCCTGAAAATTTAGAAAAAATGATTTGAAATAATACACAATTTAGAAATTTTTATTTCTTGTTATTCTAACACAGGGATTATATATTAATACGTATAAACGGAAGGTATGTGATTATAGATTAGCTCTAACAAGAGATTATTGCCCTCATAAATCACATCTTAATTTCAGGATTATATTATACGAGTACGGTCTTGGAAACATTAAAAATTTTCTGTATCTAACTTATCTTAACATTAAGAATAAGTTAACTGAGAACTAATTGAAGTCCCAGTAGATTCACTTTTGCATTATATAACTAAGGTGTATATTTAGAAAACAAGATGCTATTTGGTTACCATTTAGATTTCTTTCCTTGATTGTAAACGCCGTTGTTCGCAAAAATTTCTGTCTAGAAGATTGATAACCATAATGCCCAGCACTACTTCTGGTAATCATCTTTGAAAAATTTACATTTTGAATGCATATCCTGTGTATTTGTGAATTAAATTCGCAGTATGGAATTCGGTTAATAGTTAGGAAATGTACTGCATCAAAGTAACCCAATAAAAACAATATTGCTGGAAAATGGACAATCAGATCATTGGAGACTAATTGTAACTGAGACAACGTTAGTTACAATTATATTTCAATAAATCTTGAGTCTTTTGCTTAATTTTTACGTTTACATTGCAGTTGTCTACCAAAATTATTACCATTATAATTAGATTACATACTTTATTAATACAGCGTCCATTTTCACATGTAAACATATCATCGCCACAAGGCTGTGGAGTTGGACAATTATGTAATGTTATGTTTTCATCGGCACCATCAACACAATCCGGATCACCATCACAAATCCATTTTTTCGGTATACATTGCGATCGTCCCCATGATTTATTTTCTTCACATGTAAATTCTGTTTCAGCATCACATTTTCTATCATCTATAATAAAATTAATAATATATATTCTAAAATTACTAACAATAAGAAAAATTTGACTTAATATAATTTTACGTACTACATTGATGTCTATCGTCTTCATCACTATTATCCAAACAATCATTATCACCATCACAAATATAAATTCTTGGTATACAATTGCCATTGTCACATGTAAATAGATCACCAAAACAGGTTCGGCCCTCTGATTTACAATATTCTGGTGGTTCATCGGCACCATCACCACAATCATCATCACCGTCACAAAACCATGTTGCCGGTATACATCTATTATTTGTACATCTATAACTATTTTGTGGACATGTTCGTTGTGCACAATGTAATGGATCCTCATCGGAATTATCACCACAATCATTATCACCATCACACAACCAATATGGTTCAACGCATATATTTGTTTTTTCACATTTTAAATGATTTGGGGGACACGTTGTATTTTGTGGACAACGTTCATGTGTCTCATCACTTGTTGCATTATCCTTACAATCGTTAACACCATTACAAACCTGTGACTGTGGTATACATCTACCATTTAAACATGTAAATTCACCATCAACACACGGTGGATATGTACAATTTTCTTCATCTGAATTATCTTTACAATCATTTTCATGATCACATTTCCATGATTTGAATATGCAACGTCCATTATTACAACGGAATTCATTTGGTGAACACGAATGGAATGCACAATAATTTGTATCTTCATCAGAATTATCACCACAATCATCGTCACCATCACAAGCCCACATTCTCGATATACATTTCGAATTCATACAATAAAATTTGCTTGCATCACATGTATTATTTTTTGGTGCACACATTCTACCTTCATTTACAATTTTCGAATTATCATCACATTTACATTCTGCTTTATTATCTGGTGCTGGATGACAACTTTGTGCACAACCACCATTATTTTGTAAACATCTATTTGCTTGACATTTTTGTCTGGAATTACTGTAAACATGTATATCACGTGGCGAATCTTCCAATCGCTTCACCATTTCCATCATATTTGCACCCGTATGCTTTTCAGCACGATAAACACCACGTAATTGTAAATCTGTCCAATAGATATAATTTCGAAAAACTGTTATTGCAAATGGATAAATTGTTGCCGTTATTAACACTTCACGTTCTTTACCATCCATTTGTGAGCGTTCAATTTTCTCACGTACAGCATCCGTCCAATATAGCATACGTTCTTCATAATCAATGGCCAAACCACTTGGTTGTGATAAATCTTTGTCGATTATTGTTTTTTTATGTGAACCGGCCATTGTTGTTCGAAATATTTTACCTGACGTACCGAAGCGTCCCCAATCCGTAAAATACAATGTACCATTACATGGATCGATAACAATAGCTCGCGGACGTTCAACACGTGCAATCATCACCAATTCACTGCCATCCAAATTAATTGCATAAATTGAATTATTCGTACTGTCTGTCCAATAGATTTTATTTTGTGTCCAATCATAGGCAATACCTTCGGGATTTATATTTTTACTTATAACCGTATTAATATTAGTTGACGTTGGATTATCAGCATCAGTCCATGCAATTTTCGACCATGGTCTTATTTGTGTAAATAACAATTTATTATCGGCATAATCAAAATCTAAACCAACAACATTTGTTAAATTAACAATTGGATTAAATGGTAAATTTGTTACACGTAAATCTAAATTGACAGCACGTATTTCGGTTCTTGTTGAAAATACAATATATTCATTAACAATTTCACATTTTCGACCGTTAGTCGCAAGTTTTCCAGTTGCACAATCACAACGGAAATTTGATCTTGGCAAACCGGTTGTACCATCGGCCGGAAAACTGTAACACAATTGTTCACAACCACCATTACCTAAACGTAAACATGGGTTATTATCATCGGGCGGTTGATTATTTATATCATAAATTGAAATGTCTCGTAATTTTTGTAAATTTGTTCTCAATCGTTCTGGTATACTTGTATTTCCCGGTAATTTTGATGCTTTAAATACAGTTTGTAAATTTCTATCGACCCAATAAACATCACCCAAATGTACCGCAACACCCATTGGACTTGGTAAATTTCTTCGAATAACTTGTCTATTACCACCACTATACGAAATTGTCTGTATCATATCTAATTTTGAATCAACCCAAAATACATCATGTGTTAACATATCAACAGTTAAATCACGTGGATTTGATATACCCGATGTAACAACTGGTGTCCAATTTGAACCATCTAAATAAGCTTTACCAATACGTGGATATTGACCATAATCAATCCAATATAATAAACGTTTTATTGGATTAACTGCCAATTCTCTGGGTGCATCGCCTGTACTTTTAACAATCGATTTTCTATTTGTACCATCGAGCCAACAAATTTCCACATAATTTTCATGTGGAAAAACATTTGTAAAATATAAATTACCGGCAACCCAATCAATTGTTAGACCACGAATACCATTACTACCGATACCATCTTTTATAATGTGTTCTAATTCTGTGCCATTTGGACGTACACGGAAAATGCCATTCCAATGTCCACGATTATATTCAGCCCAATAGATCCACGAATCACGATAAATTATATCAACATGTAAAATATGATGTCCCGGACCAGTTATTGGATCCATTGCTTCGGAACTGTCTGCTAAACTGTATCCACGTGTTACATCCAATTGTGAAACCACCGCAAATGTTTTATATGTTGAACAACTTGAATCACTCTCTTTTTTATAACCGATTGCACAATGACAAACTCTGGAACCATTTTCATTTGGTATACAAATATGTTCACAACCACCATTATTAATTTGACATGGATGTTGTGTTAATAAACGTTTCTTAAATATTATCATACCCTTTAATTCCGATTCATTTTCTATAATAATTTTGGCATTATCACCATTTGGTAAATCAACACGTACAATTTTTTCATATATTGGATCCAAATAGAATAATCTTGATTCTAAAATACCTAAACTTCTTGGTTTTGCAATACTATCTTTTTCGGACAATAATGTCCGTTTATTATTACCAAATGTATCGATAACAGTAATTGTTGGCGGATGTTGTGTACTATAATAAATTAATTTCTTATCCACATCAATTGTTATTGATTCCAATAGATCGGCATCATCATCAAGTATTATTGAATTTGTACCATCCATATTAGCTTTGGCCACTTTTGATGGTACGCCCGAACCACCATCATCAATCCAATAAATTTTACCATCTGTTGGATCTAATGCAATACCCTTTGGTTTTGCCACCGATGTCCGATTACCATCATTTGCAATTAAAATGGCACGATACCTAACTTTACCATCAACACGTACAATACCAATATTATTTGCAATACGATTTCCAATATATAAATTTCTACCTAACCAATCAAAAGCAATGGTATACGGTGCACCAATAATTCCAGTATCGGTAAAGAATTCTGTTTTATTACCACCACCATATGGTGTCGTAAATAGTGTACAATTTTCATCATCGTCTTCTTTACCCTGTATCCAAAATAATGTTTCACCTTTACGATCAAATTCTAATGTGACACCATCATCAATACCAATTACCGGTGTTAGAGCACCGGCCCGTGCATCACCGCCATTCAATGGAACATCAACAATTTGATTACCCTTTAATACCATTAGATATGCATTTTCCTCTTGCAAACATTTACCATCCAATAATAATTTATAGCCGGGTTTACATTTACAAGCCCATCCAACACTTGTACTAGGACTAAGTACACACAGATGTTGACAATTTGCTGTTATACATGGATTTGTATACATTGGTTGTAAAGATGGATGATGTACGTGTATTGATAATGGTTGACTTATTAAATGTGACACAACTGTTTGATTATTACCATTAAATTTGTGTGCTGACAATACTCGATTCAATTGTCTATCAGTCCAATATAATATATCTTCAAATAGTGACAATGAATGTGGATGTAATAGATAATGACTGGCGGCCAATACCTGTTGACGACCGGTACCATTATAATAACAAAAATCAATAAAATCTAATTTTGAATCGGCAAAATAGACACGTTTTGTTGCAATATCTAATGTTAAACCATTTGGCCAATAAATTTTTGTATTAATTATTGTTTCACGTAATGTACCATCCATACCAATACGTTCGATACGTGGATTTTCACCCCAATCAGTCCAAAATATCCATTTTGAGTCGGCAGCCGGATCCAAACACATGCCACGCGGTTGTGTTATATTTTCACGCACCAACACCAAACGATTCGAACCATTCTCATTACAAACTTCAATTGTATTCAATTTACTATCTAACCAATAAAGATTTTTTCCAATCCAATCGTATGCCAATCCTTCAACTAAATCTAATCCAGTTGTTATTATCTCTTGTGTTTCCTTACCATGATCTAATCGCGAGATTTTCTTCAATTTCATATCACTCCAAAATATTGTACTCGTATGCATATTTGAGGCAGTTGCAACAACATTTTCAACAATTATTGGAACCCGTTCGAGACCTTGTTCCTGCAAATCGGCCACCAATATTGAATGTCTATTTGATATTATTAAAAATGCGGCCGAATGATTAACAGCTTTACATTTATGTTTATCAGAATCCAGAATATAACCATCTGTACACGAACAAAAATAAGAACCTTTTGTATTTGTACAAATTTGTGAACATAAGCCGGGTGGATCACATTCATTTGAATCCTGACAATCTTGTGGATCGTCACTAATTTCTTCACCCGGTGGACATATACATAGTGCACCCAATGGTGTTTTTTGACATCCATTTGAACATAAACCAGTTTGATGAAGACATTGAGCCAAATCACAACCGGGTCCTTCATCGGCACCATTCGGACAATCTGGTTCACCATCACAAACCGATGACATATTAACGCAACGTCCAGTTATTTCCGGACATAACCATTGACCTGATGGACATTTAAATGGTGGTGGTACACATGCATGTTTTGCATCTTCATCTGAATTATCACCACAATCATCTTTACCATCACAAATGTATGCCTTAAATAAACATTTTGTATTATTACATTTATAGAAATTTGCCGGACATGATATTGTACCACAATCTTCTTCATCACTACGATCATCACAATCATTTGATCCGTCACAATGCCATGCTATCGGTATACAAATACCAGATGTTTTACATCGAAAATGTTTTTCAATATTACATTGATTTGGTCCAACCGATGGACAACCCAATTCATCACTGCCATCATTACAATCTGGTATTCCATCACATTTATACGATTCTTCAACACATTGTCGTAAATCGGCACATTTAAATTGATTTGCGAGACATGTTATGGGCGGACAATCTTTTTCATCTTGTTTATCAAAACAGTCATCATCACCATCACAAACCCATGATTGAGGTATACAATGACCGGTTCTCGGACATGTGAATTGAAAATAGGCACATGTTTTTTCTGCACAAAAATCACCTTCATCAGAACCATCACCACAATCATTTTCACTGTCACATTTCCACATTGATGGTATACAACGACCATTTGAACATGCAAACTGTGATGATGCACATGTTATATTACCACATTCGAATTCATCACTATGATCACCACAATCATTTTCTTGATCACATCGGAAATTTAATGGTATGCATCGTCCTGTTTTACATTGGAATTCATTTGTACCACATGTCGGTTCTGTAATTGACAAAAAAAAATAAAGAAATAATAACAGAAACATAAAAAAAAATACAAAAAACAATACACTTACTTGTACAATTTTGATCTTCATCACTATTATCTAAACAATCATCATCACCATCACATATCCATGATTTTGGTATACATCGTTGATTTGTACATGTAAAATCCCATGAATTTGGACACGATTGAACTGGTGGTTCGGCATTTGGATCTGGCATACATGTACGTCCATCATCATTTATTCGTTCACCATATGGACACGTACATTTTACTGTTAAAACATATGTGCCATTAACTGGTACAGCAAAACATAATTTTTCGCAACCACCATTATTTATTGAACACGGTTGAGTTGGTTCAATTGCTTGTATCGAATGACTGTACACTTTAACACCGTACAAACGATTTGTTTGTGGTTCACGTACCATAATTTCTTCTTGCTCACCCGTTAATTTATGTAAACGTACAATTGCATCTAATCGCCAATCTGTTATATACATCCATTCCTCATGAATAACAATTGAAAATGGATGTCTTATTAATCGTGAATTAACTGTTCTTATGTCACTACCATCTAAATTGGCATGTTGCACATGATCTAATAATGCATCACACCAATAAACACGATCTTCTTTAAAATCGATTGACAAACCATTTGGCCAACCTAATGTTACATTTTTGAATACCAATAAGTCTGTGCCATCTGAATTTGCTCGTGTTATATTTGCTGGACGATCCCATTCTGAGAAATATACAAATCCTTTATTTGGATGAACAACAATGGCACGAGGACGTTTTAAATTTTTCAATAATGTTCGGCGATGTGTTACATTTCTGGTTGACAATACATTTAATGTACCCTTTCTACTATCAATGTAATATAAATTTTTTGATGCCCAATCAACGGCTAAACCTTCAACACCCTCATTTTGTGAAGCTAATACAATTTCGCGACCCGTTCCATTTCTATGTATTCTATAGATAACATCTTGTAATACATCTGAATAATAAATATGTTCATCTTTTGCATCGAAATCTAAACCGACAAAACGTGCACGTTTCGATACAACCGGTAATATGGCATCACTAAATCCTTCGATAACCGGATTCAAAACTTTACCCTTTATAAATCTTTGTTGTGAATACATTAAAAATTGTTGTACCAAATAACAATTACGTAAATCACCAGCTAATTGATAACCCGTATGACATGCACATCGATAACCAAGTCCACTTGGTGCACCCTTTACAGACGTAATAATACATAATTGTTGACATCCACCATTATTATTACCACAAGGACTTGAAACTTTCGGCTGACTCAATGAATGTACAGTAACCAATGCCTTCGGTTCTCTTATATCTTTTGCCTTATAAATTGATTGAATACTGGTTGAACCCTGAAATTTATCCACCGACATAATTCCCTGTTTTGTTGCATCTGACCAAAAAACACGATTTTCAAATAGGGCTAAACGTGACGGACTTGGTACTTGTTGCCCACGTAACACCATTATTCTACTATCACCTTCATAATTAACTGTCTCAATGTAATCCAATAATGAATCACACCAATAAATACGTTTTGCAATAATATCAACAGTTACACCAGACGCTTTATACGCTGCTTCTGATACAATTGACATTGCATGTGTACCGTCCATATGGGCACGTAATACTTGACTACCATCGGCAACAAACATAAAACCTGATGTTGGATCTAATGCAATATCGGCTGGTCCAGTTAAATTCGATCCTAACACAACTGCATGCCATTTACCATCCAATTCAAAAACATCAACTTTTTGTCCAACAAAATCAGCAACATATAATTTATCGCCAATCCAATCGACAGCCAATGCAACTGGTGACCATGTTCCTGGTAAAGATAAATCAGAGCCACCAAAACCTCCCGGATTCAATGGAATCGATTGAACTTTTCTCGTTTTAATATCGGACCAAAATAGTAAATTTCTTGCATAATGAAATGCAATGCCACTTGCTTCTGTTGCATTTACAATGACACTTGTATTTTGTCCATGCGCTGACATTCTAACAACAGCACGTTCATGTGCAAAAATTAATTCATAACTACCGGCATTCGGTGCAATGCATCTTGAACGATCCATTAATGTGTAGCCATGTGCACATGAACATGTAAATGATCCTTCACTATTTACACACAATTGATCACAATGTCCCCATTCGGCACATTCATCCAAATCTACACATGTTTGATTATTCGGTGATAATGTACGTCCCGGCGGACAATAACAAATGCCACCAGTTAACGATGGACCACATTTATGTTCACAACCTAATGCTGGACATGATGATATAGCTGTAAGACATAAATGATAAAATATAATAACTGACTCTATAAAGTGTTTTACAAGAGAATAAACAAAACTTACAACAAGCCACCTCTTCATCTGTACCATCTTCACAATCTTTTTTACCATCACATAATTGAACTTTTGCAATACATTTTGGCGTTCCATTGGGTCCACCGCGTGGACATAAGTATTTATTATCGGGACATGCAATTGCCGTACAATTGGCTTCATCACTTTCATCCGAACAATCATTGAAACCATCACAATGAAAATTTGCGGGAATACATAATGAATTAGTACACCGAAATTGACCACCATGACATGCAGGAAAATCTACGAAATATATGTACATTACATATATATATGGAAAATAATTAATAATTTAAAAATTATATACTTACTGCACGCAACTTCATCAGAATTATCATCACAATCATTTTTATGATTGCATTTTAAGGCTAATTCTATACATTTTTTTCCATTGGCACAACGAAATTGATCTAAACTACACGACACACCGGGACACGATTCCTCGTCACGTCCACTTCTGCAATCAAAGTAACCATCACAGCGTTTTTCTTTGGGTACACATGGATCGGAGACACGTCCCACTGGTGCACCATCGACTGGCATACCACAATGGATGTCACCACTTTGACATTTTCGATATGCTGAAAATAAATGAATTTTTTGTGATTAAAAAAATGTGCATTGTTTAGAATGTAAATACGAATGAATTGACTTTGATTATATATCACTAATGTGCTGTGGAATATATCATATGAAACAGTGCATGTTTTGCAATGAGTTTAATATTAATATGTGACTGATTTGTAATATAACCAACATCGGATCAATTTAGTACACAGATTTCATGCACTACTGATTTGGTGCATATGCACTATTTCGAAATCGATTAAAACCCATCCTGAATTAAATTATGACTCGTTTTCAGTGCTATTATATTTATAATATTGCTCGTTTCAAACCTACCCTAATCTGAACATGTTTTTGACGATATATAAAATTTGGTTAATATATTAAAATTATCTTTTGATGAAATAAATTAAAATCTGTTAATTACATGAATTAATTAAACATTCACATTTCTATTAAAACAATTATTTGTCAATATACTTTTCATGTTATTGTCAACTGAATCGCCGTAATTTAATTAGTGTCCAAATAATTAGCAATTTTAAAATATTCAACAAATAACCATACCACCAATACTCGTATGTGATGTCGATATTTTATGAATTTTCTATGAAATTAATAATATAATATTTTGTGGAGGTTATTACAGAATTCTGGAAATTATCAGATAATAATCAACATTAAATTTTAAAACATGATTTACTAATTGCTACATTCAAATATTATGCATATAAATTTACCACAAAGTTTACGAGTAGTTAGGAAAACTTTCAGCACAGCTGAGTTAATTAGCAACTACTAAAATTGTTTGTACATATAAAACATTTATTTGCAATCTCAATGACGACAGTGTTAAGTGTTAAATAGCTTAAGCAATAAATTGTCTATCAGTTAATTTCATTTTAAATCATTGGTAACCTTTGATTTAGACGGAAAAAAACTTATAGCTCTAGAATAAGTTTGTTTAAAATAATTATAGTTTAAATTGGATGCGATTAAATCAGGTATCCACATAGAGTCATATATCTACGTCGTATACATGTAATAATATAGATGAATATGACTATTTCACCTAATGAAAAATAAGATCAATTTTTACCTCCTCGTGGTCTCATTCACGCAATATATGTCAATCACTGTGTGTGATTGGGAGTAAAAAGACGTTCGTGATGTGTTGGCCAATTAGGTGAAAAATATCTTACCAATAAACTAAGTGACTAAATGGACAGACATGATGAAGTGGTCATTTGGAACAGATTTTTAATCTATCCACCATCAAGCTAAAATAACACTTAGTTACGGTGCAGTTGGGCACCTATTTAGAAAAACAATTTCACCAACCTAAGTATCTGTCACGTGAATATATGAGCTCAGATTAAAAGGAAATACGAAAATATTTGCCTTTCGGAAACGAATTTCGGTTGATCGGTGTATGATTCTTTAAATCTATGGAATACCATCCAAATTGGTGAACATGATTCGCGATCTTTATCATAAGTGCTTAATCGATGTAAGAGTTAATAAAATTTGAGATAGGTACAGGAGGCTTTAAATTAAAACTGAAAAAATGCTTGTATATTATAGTAAGAATGGAATCCTGTGTGATATTTCTATTCAGTCAACAGAATTCAGTAATAACTTCTTATACGTCACACCTGTTTTGATATATCACAAGTTATGTATGGTATAATTTTAATGAGTTATGTAATAATATAGTCAATTTATCTTCAATTGTTTTGAATCAGTAGAATACGAACTGTA
>JANSTX010033319.1:0-17449 GCA_027564355.1 Penthetria funebris | reverse complement strand
GTATAATTTTAATGAGTTATGTAATAATATAGTCAATTTATCTTCAATTGTTTTGAATCAGTAGAATACGAACTGTATTTCGATTCCTAACGTATATCTTTCGACTGATTAGTTCCGATTATCTAAAATACTTCTTGACGATAAGCTGCTAAAATCAGATAGCATGCAGTATTTGTTAAAGTACTCACTCGTATATGTTCATGAAAAGAAAATTCAAAGATTAATAAGAAACACATCATTAACATAGAAGTACGAGTACATGTAGCATTGCTGATAAAATATATATACAATTTCGTTTAATCGAAATGTAAATCTTCTCTTTAAGGTATATGTTAGTTACAGAGATTCCTAATCTAACCATAACTTACCATAATATCAAGATGGTAAATGTCTTCTCTTATCAAAAGTAATAAACGTCGTGTTTGTATACAAGGGCAGTTCAAAATGTAGGTTCAATTACTTTAGTCATTATGAAAAGAGATTGAAAGAAAATTAAATTGAATATAAACTTTAGTAAAAACCAAGCTATTAAAGCCCCACCAATTATGACGAAAATTAAAAATTTTTTGCTACTTTTTATTGTGTTGAAATAATTGTTCAACGTTTTGATCGATATAATGTTGGTCAGAAGTCCTAAAGTGTCTTGAAATTGTAAATTCATCTATAAAACCAGAAAATTTAAATATGACATATCACAAAATCGTTATACTGCCATTAACCATTTCAATTGCTATACAAATAGTCGACTTCTTGATAATTCACTGAATTATATCTTACTTTACGTCTCAAGTCAAAATGCTGTAATATATATACTTCTGTACATAGGCATGCGAATTCGGTACTCATAGCGTATACTGAATTATTATCAATTGAAATGGGTGAAGAAAGTATGGGGAACATTCCCTGTAAGGAAAATTATACATTTTAATATTGCATAGCATTTAACAACCGTTTGCAGTATTTTGCATTTTGATTCCAATGATCATATAATATCATATAATTAGAAAATCAAACATTCACCGAAATCTAACTCGTGGCAGGTAGTGTCATAATCACAACGTTACATTAACGCCATTGTGTCAATGTATATATTTGTACAAACTTTTCGAACTCGCCTCGTATTAGAAAATCTACCTCATCCCAATTCACATACTCATACGACAATAATATATACATGCTCGTAACATCGCATATTTGCTGGTGTATTAAGAAAATTGTTACATTTGTGGGAAATCTATGAAATTTATGTAAAAAATGAACTTAAAGAAAATCTAAAATTTATTCGAATTCTCTGAATAGAGCCCCATTAATCGTTAACTTTAAAATCCGAGAGAACAATAATATGAATAAATTAAGAAGTAAGAATTCTTTTCAAGAACAGGCTATTAAATCCAATGGGTGTGTGCATAAAATAAATTGAACTTTTTAAGTACTTGCTGCAATTGTTCTTTGGTACTTTGGGCTTCAATAATAAATATTCTTTAAGTGTTTCGTTCATTTCTTAATGGCATATATTGGGTAATATATTTTTGGTGTCAATATTTGTTTGGAATCGTAAAAGCCAATTTAATGGGATGAGGATTTAATTACATTATACAAAGTTTTTAAAAACTATACTTTAATGTAATTATTGCAATCAATATTTAATCATCGATTTGCTACTATGAATGTAGTTAAGTCAATTATTTATATACTAGCGATTTATAAATAGGAAATTTATAATAAGAATACTAAAGAATGTTGAAAATCGACTTTAACTTAACTCGGCTTATTTTTGTTAAATTTGATTTAATCATAATTTAAACTAACTTTACCATTATAGCACATAATTTACTCCACACTGGAACAGAAGTTGCACATCTTACCACTGTTATCAGCCACATCTTACCACTCTTATCAGCCACTTTAATGTCCGTTCTTAGCAAAGTTATATACTGGTGGATTAGCTAGTCTACTACTAATCGAATTCAGGTCAACATGTTACCGACAAACCAATATTCATTAGTTTTTAAAATAGTAATCTCTATGTAAACCTGTGAACTATACCTCAGTAGTCACAGAACATGAATTCTATAGTAGCACAAATTGTTTAAATGAAATTCAATATGTGCATGAAATTCAATATGTGTTCCTTGCTAGAATTTCAGATTTTTTTTTATATCGAATTAAATTCCAATTTTGCCTCTTCTGGTTGGATATTTCCGTATAATCGTGTATATTCTTTTTTTTCTTGTCGTTTGTGTGCCACAAAAAATGAAATACAATATACATGATAATATAATTCCATATTATTCAAAATTATGTCTAAATTAGATTTGACCGCAATGCCACCAAAAAATCCCATTTATGCATATTTATTTTCGCAGTTTTATTTAAGATTTCATAATTTTAATTAATAGACATATACATTGAAATAATATTACTACAACATTAAAAATTATTATTGAATAAAATTGCAATAACTTACTACAATCGGATTCATCTGTTCCATCCACACAATCAACTGTCATGTCGCATCTGTAGTGAGGTGGAATACAATATGTTTTATTAAAAACATATTGTCCACAGCTTATTTGGCCAGCATCACATTCAGGAGGCGCTAGAAATAGGAATAAAATTTATTAATATAAGAGTTACTAATAGTAGAATATCATATTGAGCTAAATTTAGAAGTGAATAAATCGAATGAATATGACAATCTCAAATAACGAATGGAGCTAGTAGCAGATTTACATCTAGACAACTGAAT
This sequence comes from Penthetria funebris, assembly GCA_027564355.1. Taxonomy (NCBI): domain Eukaryota; kingdom Metazoa; phylum Arthropoda; class Insecta; order Diptera; family Pleciidae; genus Penthetria; species Penthetria funebris. The sequence goes on along the minus strand of JANSTX010033319.1, from coordinate 14,700 downwards.
CTTTATCTCCACGTTGCATTACCGCGCGGGACCCCTCAATCGACACTATACGGATATTTGTTGTTTTTGTCGACCAGTTGAGAAACATCTTAAAAAACTATTGCTAGCTTGAGATTTTTGCAGTTGAATTATTTAAATCTTAAAGGGAACGTAATTATTATTTATTTTATTTTTTTTCTATTTGGAAATTATAATTTCTAGTCGATTTAAGTGACATTTGTTATTTTCAATTAAGAAACGACCAATTTAGACACAATATCCGAAATGTTGAAAATTCTCGCCAATATATCGCCACCAAATTTAAAATGCAAAATAATAATATATACTTACGACATGCTTGAAATTCATCTTCGCCTTTTTCGCAATCTTTTTGATAATTACATACTGATAACGATTGAATGCACTTTCCTTCGGCACAACGGAATTCACCTGGCGAACATAATGAGTCTTTTGAAAATGCTAAAAAAGAAGTAAACAAAAAAAAAAAATACTTTAATAAATAAATTATATTTTATATAAAATTTAAAAATTGTAGTTTCTTTTAAACTTAAATCAATAAATTGTAAATTTTTCCAATTAAAATTAATCGCTTGAATAATAATGCAAGCGAATAACTGCAAATATACAAGCTTGTAATCGCATCAAAATTGATTTTATCTGTTGGCATTCAATTTAAAAGATTACATATTGGAAAATTGGAAATTGTTCGCATCAAAAATTGTGAAATTGCAAAATTTTTATCAATTTTAGGTAATACTCATAATTTAATTAAATTTTAATTTATTAATTGAAAGATATTGTAATTAAAAATTGAAAACCACAACCTGCCACAGTCATAGTATATATTTCTATGTTTCAACCATAAACGGGAATATCTATAATTTTAATATCAAATCCTGTTATCGAATGTGTGACCTTTTGTACATCCAAATGTATAATATAAGACGTCAAGAAGTGCCCACCATTATTTACAATTTGTGGACACTATAGCTACGTTTAACCCACATCTTTCTGTACTGGTACTATATATACCCTCTTTAATGACTGTTCAGTTTTCTATAATTCTCCATAATTTTCATAATTAGAAAATGCATTTTCCCCTAAGTTTGTAAATTTGCAGTTATTATTTTGATATTCTGATAACTAAATAAGTGCACAACGTAAATCTTTCCCACTATTTATAGATACATATTTTTTTGGAAATACATATTGGTACTCCTATCTCAATTTTTATTGACAAAGTCAATGTTAGTTTTAAGCCGTCAAACAAAATGTAATCATTCCAAGAAATTGGAATGTAAACAGTTTTTAAAAATTCTAGGTACTGGTGAACACTTTGTTTTTTTTAAGTAGAACGATATAGAGTAGTAGTTAGAACTTTTGACATTATTTCTATTAGTATCATAATAATAATTATAAACTAATTTGCATAGTGTTCCAAAATACATTCACACCAGTCTTGCCATAGAGTGCTAAAATAAAATCATATCAAATTCTAATAAGGTCAATAAGTTTCAATATATTCTTTAGAATAAACGTGAAGTTTAATAAGTTTCCAATAATAGTATCGTTTTTCTATTCTAATAATCATATAATTTCCTTATGTATTTCAGGAATCTAAGATATTACTATGTATTCATTCATGCCATTAATCAGCTTAAGAAATAATGCTGAAAACAATTATTATTGGTAAGTACTTTAATATTCGCCTTATTTTTTTTTAAATTGTAAGGGATAATCCCATTTTTACTATTTAAATATAATTTGCATTTGAATTTATAACAATCATATTTTACTATTGACTTTGACTTATCAACTATTTCATATGCATAGAAACTAATGCAATTTTTCGTTTGTATTTGGTTGAGTAATTTATCTAATTTAGTACATTTTGCAATGGTGTCACATACAAATATTTTACAGTACAGTCCAGTATGTATAGAATAACTAAACTCTGAATTCATAGGAACATATAGTGTGAAGTGAACTTGTCGACGAAATAACTGGGAATGATTAGTTTGAGAAAGAATGGTTTCTACTTTATGATCATTTTTGTCAATTATGTTAATTAATTGATAACCTTAATCAAATATTCCCTAAGGGTAACTTGAATAAATATTTTATTTCAATTTCATATAATTATTATTCCTTCAAATTACCCCTAGACTCAAACTGCAAATTAGTGATATGCTTTTGCAATTTTAACCAAAATGCCAATATTGCAAACATATTCTGATTTCCTTTACTATATTGTGTCAAAAATGGCAGTTTTTGCAGTTCTTGTGCAACAATTCAAATTCCTACCTTTACTCCCTTTAAATTAAACTACCTACTGTCCATGTTTATGTATATTTTAAATTGCAATATTATCTTTTAAAAGGATATTTGGTATTTTAAAGAATGCGTACTTCAAAATATTTTCATGAATAAATGATGATAACATAATATAGAAAATTTACCCTTAACATATATATATTTGACTTATGTCTACAATGTTCCAACAGTTCACCCATTTTCTAAAACAAGGAATACAAATTTTCTTTAAAAAATCCTTTTAAATAAATGTTGATTTTACCACAATATATGCGGCATATAAACTCATTAAAGTGTAATTTTAAAATGATGTAAAGTTTTTTGTTTTTCTTTCCAATTTCCACCATGTTTTTTTAGTGTTTCCACATGCTAAAGTCTATATCAACCCTTATATTGTACACAAGGTATATATATATATATATACTGTCTGTACCCAGTGTATTTGATACACATAACATTATATACAGTTACGTATTTTACATTATAGAACATTATGTGTTCCTTGCCAGAATTTCAGAATTTTTTTTATATCGAATTAAATTCCAATTTTACTGCCGGCATTCAACCAAACCATTATTCTGGCTCTTCTGGTTGGATATTTCCCTTTAGTGTATGTTCGTTTTTTTCTTGTCGTTTGTGTTTCATAAAAAATGAAAAACAAAAAAAAAACCAATCTTCATTGCTTTGTGTATTTTGTCGTCCTTTTACAAAAGCAAAAAACAAATATTTTAATTTTTTTACAGAAAAGAAACTGTTGTTACTGTTTTTGTTTTGTTTTTGATGTCATAAAAAGGTCATCTAGTTCTAACAACAATGTACATGCAATAATTTCCTCTATACTAATATTTCATGTTCTTATATACCTATTTTACGCTTATTTGATATTAAGTAGGTTTAAATTAGAAACTGTACATTAAATTAGAAACAGCCTTCTTAACAACTTATCTTCATTATCGTCAGTAACTTAACTAAACTGTAGTTCATATGATGTGATGTTTTAATTAACTATTATCTTCGTCGAATGTCTGTATATTTGACCTTTTAATCGTCTGACCACCTGTTCATCCGCCAGTTCATCCGCCTGTACAAATGTCTATTCATCCATTCGTGCATCCGTCTATATTCCCTTTTGTACGTCTGTAGACCTATCTGTCCATTTGTCCGTCTTTATGTTTGTCTGTAGAGATACGATACACTTAACGCTTTAACATTGCAACTATATTGTAAGCAAATTAACTCTCGACAATTTGATACCGATAGTTTGTTCATCCAGCCAATTGCATATATAATATAATATTAATTCTCAATTTCTTTATAAAATAATTGTTTGTGTCAAATGGTCCTTTTTCAATGATTTTTCCTTTAATTTTTTTTTTAATTTTATTTTTTTTAAAACTACTGTACATAAACTAATTAAACCATTTTATCATTTAATCCTTTTATTACATCGCTTTGTCATTCTACATGGCACTGGTAGTACGATAAAAAAAAACTCATTAATGTCTTAAGCCAATAATTCATTTCGTCCCTGCAAAAGTGCTGAATATTTTAACTAAGGGATTTGGTTTTATACATAACCAAGTAATTTTAAAGATTTAACTCTCTTTAAATGGGGGGCAATCTGTAAATAAGAACTTTATCCATGATAGAATGAAATTTGATAAATTAATATAACAAATTGTGGGAACCATTTCATCCAATTTGTGGATGGATATGTATCCATCGTATGGTTATGGTGGTACAAGCCGAATTTAATAGATTCTAATTAGGTATTTTAATTATATCAAACGATAGGGCCGCCATAAATTAATTAACATACCACAAATAAATTTAAAAATATTTATAAAAGTTTAGTAAATTTGAAATTTAAATTAAATAAGCTTTTTTTTTTATTTTTTTGTAAAAATACGAGAAAATAAAACTACAAAAGGATAAATATAATAATTTTTCATAGAAATATAGCCATTCCTCCATCCATACCCCATCAATTCTATCATGGCAAATTTATTATACATTGTACAAGAGTATGTTTTGGGGTTTTACCCAATTTATGCATACAAAATGAAACGTAAGCACGAACGAATATACATTTTCCGTACTTGTACTTATATGAAAATATTAAAAAAATAAATTTCTAGATAAAATTCATTTTATCCCTTTGAGGAAGAAGTTTATATAGAGAAATCGACGTATGAATAATGAAAAAGCTTTTGAAAATTGATTTTCAAATATAAAAAAAAATTTGTCGAAGAAAAAAAAAACAAGAATTGAAGAACACAATATGTACTCGTACTTATATTTAAATGAAAATTGATTAAGTTATTTGCATCCTTTCATAAAATTTAATTTGATAACTGAATTCTGTAATGGGAAACAGATTCACTTATAGGTAAAAGAAGAACCATAGACACAGTTTTCACTACAAAATGCTTACTGTGCGGAATTTGGAAATTCAACAGTACACACAGTATCCTCGAAATAGTAGTCAATTTTGTAACAAACAAATATACCATTCTCATATCCAAAAAAACAGAAAACTCGACGATAAAAAGTATGTAATGTAAATTGGGCCCCACATTATTCAAAGCATTTATGATAGAACATTTGTCTGCATAAATTGCTGCATTTAAATCAAATTTTCAAATTGCGAAGTTTTATTTAAAAATTCTATGAATTACTAGAGAATTACCACAAATGTTAACTCAATTATATTACGAAACACAAAATTTCTGTATTTTATAAAGATTTCTAACAAAATTATATATTAAAAGTGATGCTTACAAAGAACCGATACACTAAAATTTCATCATTTTGCTATGATTTTAACAAAATTTTATGCGCTTAATGCCTTCAAAAGGAATTCCAAAAATATGTTTTGCATACCAAAATCCTCCAGCACTTTGCTTTGATTTTAAAATATGATAAATTACTTCATTTCTCCAAAATAAGAACATCTATAAAATCCTAAAATGCAAGATTTCAGTACTTCGCTTTTATTTTTCACTAAAAATTTTCTAATTTTCGGTATTATCTTTTCAATATCAGGAAAAAACAGAATTGTAATTTTTGACGTATCGAATTAATCAGCACAGAATGAATCACATTTAGTCAACGATCATTTTCAAATAAGAAAAAAGTATATTCACCGACCCATTAGTTTCCATTTTCGACAAATTACTACATGCATGACTGTTGTTATGAATTACGTGTAACAAATCAGTAGTCTTCAGATGCGGTTCACGATTTTTAGGCATTTATATTTCGATTGAATTGATGCTATTACAACAAATTTATATAGTAGTTCCTTTAAAGACTGCTATATCGAATAGATTTAATGAATCGTCATTAATTATTACTTTTCTTACTCTCTATTATAAATCTATTTTTTTTGTATATTTTGGGCTTTGCAGCTAATAGATTTTCTTCCTGAAAGAAAAGAAAAAAGGGCATTTTCTTAATATCTAAGGCTAAGCTATAGTCAATTCTATATCTCGTACTCGTATATAGTAAATGGATAATTTTTTTTTTGTTGCTTGGTTTAATTTTCACGATAAATATATGAATATTTTTAGAGTTATATACAAGGTAGTTAGTTAGGTAGGTAGGTAGGTAGGTAGGTAGGTAGGTAGATGGGTTGGTAGCTAAAGCAAAAATAATCTTTTATATTGAATGAAATTGTATTTGTATTCAATTCAATTTTACTTATAAAGATAGAAATATACATTCTATATTTGAAGAAGAACTAATCTGTTTATATATGGTGGTTCAATTTCAATGGTATCCTATACTGTTCAACATATGACGTTGAATACGACTATGGTTTTCATTCTTTCACTGTGAGAACAGATCCTTCTATTATTTATTTTAGATTCAATTCTTTTATTTAATCAATTTTAATACACTCCTCGTACAGTACAAACTTGTAATTGTATTTTAATAGTAAATGGTTTGATTTGAAATGCTCGTATCTCTTCTTAATTGTGAACCGGATGCAATATACCAGACATATCAATGTAAATCGCCTTATGTACTACAGTTTGCTTTTATAAAATTTTGAATTCAAAATTAATTATCAAGAGAAAAAAAGACTATTTCAAAATGCTTTTAGGATTTGGTAATCTATAGACTAATTGCAATTCGCAGCAGATAATTTTAAAAGTTGAGTTTGAATTTTGTAATATACACGTACATTCTAGTAATTTATCGTATTGCTTGTATGACCAAATGCAAAATTAATAGATCACGAAGGCGAAGGGCTAGGATCTCAGAATAACAATCAACATGATAATTTATATATTATAGAATGGAGGAATCATTCCCGCCTATGTTGAAGTGAACTAGTGTGCTCGGCGATTCATTACTACCATGTTATGTACGGTAAATATTTACATTCTTAGTCTTTCATTTTAAAATTGAATCAGTCGCGAAATCGGAGACATTTAGCTGTTGTAACAAATATGTGCAGTCTAATTTATACATACTATAATATATTATTGACCTCAATATGTATTGTTGATTAGGAAAATGTATTGTTGATTAGGAAAATGATGGACGCTCGTAATATACTAGTCTAACATTCCTGTTGACCTGATTCATATAAAAAAAAATTATTTTTTTTAATAAACACTTCTTCCGTATTACTCTGATACAAAACAATATTATTTATAAGGAAGAGTCATCGAATTAATAGAAAAATTACCTAGTTTTTATAACAATATGTTTGTACCATACTAATCTGCTCAGAAAAAGTTAAATATTTCTGACGCCTGTTACAAAAAAAAATCTATTTTTGTATGGACCCTAATATTCGACTAGTCTGACACAAAAATGTATATGAAATATGATACAAAAATTAAAAAAATAATTAAAATAATAATTTTGCTGGGAAGATCACAACATCAATTCTTGCTTTTAGTTGACAGAACAATTTTCATAGAAATCGGCCATGGGGACCCATTATTTTTTAAAATAACTTTGCTGTAAATGGACTTAAGAGAATGGTTACCAGTTAGACTTGATGACTAAGATAAATATGAATAAAATGAAATTCTCTGCCGGTAATATCATTTCAAATTAGCAAATTTTCCAGCCAAATTGAAAATGTACGATAAATATTTGTGTGACAATTGTGTATTTACAACAAAATTAAATTCTACGTTATTTATCATAATAATGAATATGACCAAAACATGTAAATAACATCAAATAATTTGTCAAATAAACTGTAAAATGTAAATTAAAACAAATATTGACATTATTTGATTGTACAATTTGTAATACTTTTGTTTGCAATAAATACCTACCTCATGGGTCGTATTACATTCATTTCATTCAAAATTCAAAAATACATTTTTAATCTGACAACATTGTAACAATTCAATGAGGTGATTTTAAATACGAGTACAAGAGTATCAATGAAAAGTTCAATGAACTATCTCCTCCGGAACAAGAAGAATGGTATTATGGTGCTGATGATGCAAAGAGTAAATAACACAAATTCATGTAAATAACGAAATGTTAATGTAGTTAATATATACTTGTACTACAAAATATACTTGAATAAATTCAAGTGTTTGTGTATTTGTACGTAAAGTGCTTTTGATGTGAATGGGAAATTCGTATGAAGCCTACACTTTTTATTTTCTCAATTTCTAATTGAAAAAAAAGGTAATATAAAATATAAATTGTCTACATAATAGGCTCATAATCATCTCATATATAAACCCATAGTAGTCTATAATATATAAAATATATTATAAAAACATGCATAGATTTGATATAACTTCTTCTACATGATTGTATTTATAATTTGATATAACGGTGAATTAACATATATAATGGGTAACATTTAATTTAATAATTTAACATCTAAAGATTACTATACTAATAATTAATGCAGATATTATGTCATTTTATTTAATCTTATGCATATATTCAGTATTTATGTAGAATGTTTAGACCAATATTTATATAGAAATATACCGCAAATCAAGCATAAGAAATGCTAATGCAAAATTTTGTTGCTAATTATATCGGTATACCAGCATTTTTAATTTCTGTTTTCTGCAATTTTTTGAGAGAACATTGACATCACACTACATTCTTTCCTCTTATGGATATCCGGAAATTTCAATTTGCTCGACATGTATATAGAGTGTTCCAATGGATACCTATTAGAAAACTATACAAATGTCGAGATTTAAATTGCGATGCAAATGACATATGTCAGAACGGAGACAATAATAATTCTGACAACTTCACTTATGGACAAACAGACACAAATGCGTATATCCACATAGATATATATTAAGCAGTTACTATTAAATGAAGCCGTTATATTCGATTGAATAGTCATAGATGTGAGAGTGAATGCATCACAAATAATTGTATCTTTCCAATTAAATATGCCACATTTTGTCTCTCTACGTTTGATGTGGTATCAAATCATTCAATTTTTTACTTAATATTCTATCAATAATTTTTGAAAGTTTTCAAATGAATGATATTATTTTAGCCGCAACACATTTATTGCAAAATGGATTTGTCAACCCAAGTTGAACCACAAAGTGATACATTTACAGAAATAAATTTTGTCTTCAATGGGATCCCAACTCAGGTCTACCGTCTAGCGCTTTACCACTATTCCACCGTTATGTATTTGACTTATGATAATGCTAGGTAATGCAATACATCCAGGTGAGTCTGGACCAGACGAAACCCAACAGGGTAAATTTGATTTATTATAAACCATTGGGCCGGAACGACTCTACAATTAAGTCACTCAGAAACTACAACTGTAATGAGAATACTGAATAATTTAAGAGCAACTATTTGGAATATAATTTACTTATGTGGTATTGTTTAGCTTAAAATTCTCTTTCTAAAAAAAAATTATTTTTTTTATGTAATTAATAATATTGTCTTTCTATAATAGAACCAGGATTTCCACATAATTCAACCAATTTTGCAAATTTATTTTAAAAAGTATTTAGTTGAAAAAAAAATCCATTAAAATATCCATTAACATTAATAAATTTTCCTAGAGCTTATTCTACATCGTTTATTGTATATAAAATTAAAAAGGGGCAATTTCGAGCATTTCAGTAATCTTATGATATGCGTACTCAAAATTTGATATGAAAGAAACGACTACTTGTCTGGGCCTTTACTCGTAATTATCATTATAAAATGATTAAAATATATAAAATTTAAATTTTCTAAAAAACCTAAAAAAGGGCAGATTTTCTAAAACCTCATTTACATGATGATCAGATTGTGGTAATGCATTAAAGAATAGATTGTTTTATTTCAGAAAATTTTGATTATTTTAATACTTTACCCATGTAAAGTGCAAGATTAGAAAATTTTTTAAGTGAAAATTTATTATATATTGACCTATCGTTAATGCTGTCATCCATCATCATCTTTCAAATTATGTAAGCAACATTTACGACATTGTTTATAATATACATTTAACAAATTAATAACACTAATGGACAACATCCGCGGTGATTTAAGATCCATTAATTTAATTAGATTATCACAGGTGATTAAAATTTTAATTGGAAAACTTGTTGCTTGGTATCAGACAAATCTAACATTTATTTGATAAGCAAAAATTACGAATAATTCGATATCTGAATTTACATTGACAGCCAATTATAATATATCTAGCAAGTAGTGTGGTCAAAGTCGTCAACCGTCTTGAACATTAATAAGCTAGAAAATGTCGTTTTAATACGACTATAATTCTCAAGAATGATCATTGCACTGAACTATAAGCGTACAAGCTATATATTGTGACGATTTATTAGTAATTTTTCATTTGTTGAGTTTTTATGACTGTTTTTCGTAGCAGTGTTTTTTATGGCGTGCTTTTAATAACGTTTTTTTTTTGTAATGACTAATTTAATATTCTCGTCACTAATAACAGGTTTTTCCTAGTAGTATGCAGAGTTGGTTGATTTTATCATTCCAATTAACTATGTTTCAAGCATTATCATTTGCTGTTTGCTAAAGTATATGATCGATCCAATTTTACTTTGTACGGTTGACAATCCTATTCAGCGCATCGAAATTGTGTTTGTCAGAAAATTTTAATTGGCTCCTAACGTAACTATTAATGAAATTTTGAACTTATTATACGATGTCATTTATCATTTTGAGCTGTTTCAGCGTCACTATCTATTGTCAAAATACTTAATATTGGCGACATAGACGTGGTAGACTATTTTTTCGCTAATGATTGTCGGGGAACATGTCATCAACGCATTCAATCTTAATTAGTTTCGTCCTTAAACCAAATTTCACCTTGAATGTTAGTCTCAGTATGCAATAACAGACAATTGTCGGCAGCGTAAGTGTAATACGTATCAAACGACCGCTACAGACATTTAATGCAAATACTTAGTCAGAAATTCAATTCACTTTTGTGATTGATCCTAACTGACCTAATATATTTGTATGTAATTTTTATTTTTCGTAACGATTTTTTGTTTGTAATTCTTTAATTTATAACCTCGATAATATACAGTATGGTTTTTTAGTATTGTCTCACAATTCTTCAATAAAATGTTAGCATTGTGTTAGTCAATTAATATTTAGCGATTTCTTAAGCATATTTTTCACCGACAATCAATTTATGATATGTGATCGTATAAATAAATCTATAAGTCTTATATTATCATATTTTTCTGACCGATGTACTGAACATTTCCTTTACATACTAGATAGCCCCTAATTCTGTCAACACTGTCGTCCTATATGCTATATGCTGGTACTAAGAATAAATTAAGCAGTGATATATATATATATATATATATATATATATACATACAATACATATAGTATAAATAAATTTATTTTAAAACATTCTATAGACCCTTTTCATTTTCCTGTTCAAATATGAATAACGACTAATAAAACAAAACTGGAATACTTGTACATATATTTTTTTTTTGATTCTAGCAACTTAAAAGATCTCTCTCTCTCATTAAATTGGTACTGAAAAGATAATCTTTTCAGCAAGCCCGTATGTCATATAAACAATAAATTTTATTTTTTTATTATACCCTGTAGCAAATGTTAGAAATCGTAAAGGGACTATAACTAGGGTTTAGAGTTCGCTAAATTTATAATGCGAATGAATTTTAAATTTTATAACGTGATGATGATGTGTTCATTTTACCTTTGAATTATGAAATTTATACAATTACTTGAATTTCAGTTATCACTTTCAAGCATTTTACATTTATTATTATAAATAAATGGTATGCGTACCGAGTGATTTCTGATGGTATTCAAATTAAATACATTATTTATATTGCAAGTTAAGAATTTCAAATGTTAAAATAACCTATGATCGAAACTAAATTTCAAATTTAATATTAACGCCACTGTAATGATTTTCAGTTATCTATTCTTCAGTGTATTAAATATTTAATCTTCCGTGACAATTAACTTTATTCTACACAATTGGTATGTTTTTATAATTATACGGACGACGAAATTGTACCTAGTAAGACACCAGCAAGGTTCTTGTACATATTAATATCCTAGATTTTGAAAAAACATATTTAATTTATTCGTTCAATTATTTATTTTCTTCGTTGTATACGTAAGGCTCCTCACAAACTTTCATTGTAAAATTCAATGCGAACTACGTTTAACGCTGATGGATTATGACACAGATAGAAAAAATTTCATGACCTTTATAATATATTATCATTCGTCAATATGAAAACTTGTGAACCCCCAAGATTTATGTATGTAATATCTAAATAAAAAGCTTAACCTAAATTAGAATGCTGATGAAATTCAATAAAATGATTGACTTTAATTTCCAAATAATGTGAAGTCATTCACCGTGCTGTTTTGTACGCTACTTAACATTTTTAATTTTTTTGTCAAACATCAATACTTTGCGTCTAAATAAAATACTTTAAAATTTAATATACGACTATTGTACATATACAATGCCATTAAAATCTAATGTAATAATAATATTGCCTATCAGAAAATGTATTTTCATTTGTGTCACATTTTGTGGTTATGCCTCAATGATTTTACGGATGTTATATGTTGGTAGATGGTATACGACGATCTATTTATGTTGCTACAAGCATTTTTAAACTTGGAACATATAGCAGTAAAGAAGGAAAAATGTTAAAAACATCTCTCAAATTCACTTCATTTTTTTTTCTTCTTTGGGGATAAAGTTGGAAAACATTAAATGGCACATATATTTCTCGATTTCTTATAAATCATTTAATCTATCCGATGTTTTTAAAATTATATGTTTTGAGGGGATTATGCCAGTTAAAATTATTGATTTATAAATGGCATACAAAACTTGTGGCATATCGTTTATTATGATATCGTTACCCTTTAATTTTATATTATTATATGACTTACTGACAAATGTTTTACTGTAAATTTTGAATACGAGTAATTTAAATGTTATTTTCATGAGGAATGCCACGGATGAAATTGTTTTTTGTATATGTAAATTGCATCTACAAGAATTGGAGTATTCGTTAAGAACAGGCTATGGTTACAATGAAATGAATGATAAACACGATTTTAAACAAACTTTAGACATTCTTGATCATATTATGATGTGAATGTTAATGAATTCTATGGAATATCTTCCAATTTGATGAACTCGATTTGCGGTAGCATCGTGGAAACTTATTTTGGTAAATATAACCAAATATGTGAGATTGCACAACAACATATTTTAATTTTGAATGGGTAACATTAGAGGCGCATATTTTGTTTAAATTACTGTTAAATTAAGGGTTATGTACAGATTTCAATAGAATTCTATTTGGGTTGACTTTACTCTGAATCACAAAAGTATTTGTAAATTGAAAACTAACCAAAGGGATGTGAATGTAAACCGACGACCACTGATTATTGCTAGGTTAGCGATATATAAATTATTTTATAAATTAAATATTTTAAATCTTATCGAAAATCCATTTCGGAACTATACTCATATAAACCTACTCGTATATTCTACATGCAAAAAAGAAGATGAAGAATTTTCAGCAAATTTTCCATATTTAAATTTAATTAAAATTTTAAAACAATAATAATGTCTTCTGAATAGTTTACGTGAAGTTCTGTTTCTATTTTTTTTTGCATTTATGTTTTTTATTCTGTTACGAATTTACAAACTCATAAATTTGAATTAAATAATTTTGGTATTAAAATAATACTTTAAATTTTGCGAATATGAAATGCATAGACTATAATTTCAGGATATGCAATTATAAAATATAAGTCCTTCCTCCTTACTCGTAGTTGATTAAAGAATTAAATTTTAATTGCACCATACATTATACAAGCAGAGCTCATACTAAATTACCCTTTCAGTTTTCTAAGAAAAGAACATTCAGTTTTGCTCGTTGAGATAACAGGGACTATATAAGAAGAAGAACAGTATTATGATTTATATTTTAATAAAATCCCTTATTTTCTGTATTCAATTTACGTCCTTGGTATATATGTGTTACATTATAAGATAAAAAATTATAAATTAAAATCATCATATAATCATTAATTAAAAATATAGGAAGGGTAATATTGTGGGTAGTTTTATGTAATTTATGTAAGCGTATATATTTTGATAGGTTAAGATCAACCGTCTTGATGAGTTGAATTACTGATTAAATATTGATTATACTTCCAGGAGATGGCCATTAGTACTTAGGTAGCTGTAGTACTACAGAAACTTTTCAATTGCACGTCAAACGTCAAAAAATGGTATCCGATTGAATGATTTGGAGTCTGAAATATTAGAAACATGCTTGAACTGACAAAGTTAGTTGTAATTAAATAAATAGTGTAATTAAACAAATGCAATGTCAATGTACTAAACGAGATTACGTTTAAGTTGTTTAATATTGATTTTATTCCAAACGTGACATGTGTTCTTGAACTCGATAATGCAATACTTTGACAAGGTAGAGAGTTTTTAATATCTGGGAAGTTATTTGGTAATAGGCTGACATAGGTTTTCATGCGGCTGGTGTTCACAATACTACTCTATCACTAATGCCTTGGTTATTATTGCTGCATCTAATAGCCAAAAATGTTATTAGAAAAAATTTCAGAAAATCTTAAATTTTTTCACCGCTACAAGACAATGCAATGCATTTTGAACCTTAGCTATTACATTTAATCAATATTGATCTAATACAAATTGATGGGCAAGTACACATTCCTAGAGTAAATAAGGAACTTCATGTTTATGTTTCCTTTTATATTTATACATTATGAAATAATCTAATAATCTAATGGAAACAAAAGAAACCTAATATTATTGCATTATTGTTTTTATTTACTTATTTTCAAATAAATTATTTGCTTTTGATGGGGTTC
>JANSTX010033297.1:0-13866 GCA_027564355.1 Penthetria funebris | reverse complement strand
TATAGTTAACAACATACATGAATACATGAATAATAAGATAAAGAACACCTTGTGAAATTGAACGTATAAAGTACTTTAAGGTATTGACAGTATGAAATTGATTACTAATCGATTACAAATTGAAGAAAATGTTTAGTCATAGAATGCAGTTAATAATATCTGAGCTTAACGAATGATATACCTGAATATCTATGACAACTATAAAAGTAACTCCAACGAATGATTATAGCGAATCTGTATAATATTTATGTTAATATAGGTTCAGAAATAAAATTGTATTGTATCCTTTGTCATATACTAATCAAATAAATTCAGAGCCGCTCCTTCCCTAAAATAATCAATATCAACGGTTGACTCCGATCTAACAGGAATTGTAATGACAAAAATGTCCTGTAAGTCAACCATATATTACAAAGAATTGTGAACATCATAAGACATACAGACATGGATTTTTTAATAACGCATTTCTAGATCCTATAGAAATCATTGAAACTGAAACTTTCAAATGGCTTATAATAGACCTAATTTTTTTTCATCGTCCTTATCAAAGCTCTGCGAGAAATTTTTACTAACAAACTAATTGATTACATAAAAAGTATAAATCTTCTAATCCAATACCCTAATGGGATAAACAAGGGGTTATTCTATAAAACACGTTGTGTTTATGAAAGCCTGTTACCATGAAAGTTAAATGTATTTCTTGATTGTGGAATTTGATACAATTCTATTATAAAATACTCGTATAATAAGGACGATATTTGATTTTATAAAAATGAAATTGAACCCACTTCAAAATTAAAATATGTACATTTATTTGACACCATACGTGTATTTTTGGAAAATTTTCTGCTATTTTCATTTCATTTTTAATAAATGTTTTCAATCAGTTTAGTGAATTTTTTATGATGTAAAACATATCGCCAAATTCGTTTTTTCTACTTGAATCTATAAAGGATTTTGAAGTGCAAAACATACATAGTACACTCGTAATACGAGTCCTATTAAAGCTGCAAATAAATGTTAAAATGAAAAAGGAAACGAAGACAAATATTTATGTTCATTATCAAGTACTACTACTGTTATTATTATGGACAGACCATTTAATAAAAACACTTGAGTAAGTTAAATAAATGAAGATGTTATATTACTCAAATTCAATATCTATAGATAAAATAATCAGGGGTGTACTTAATGGACTAGGAGTAGCTATAGTCTATCGTCAAAGTTAAAGATTTGAATAAATCGGCAGAGTGATGATTAGTTGAAATGTAAATGAATCAAGGTAAACATAACAGAACATTGATACCAATATTTTTGTCAACAATTACGCACCATAATTGAGATATACTGTAATCATGTTTCCGGGGTCTACCACAACGAATTAAATATAGGGATTTTAATGAAAACATAAATAGCTTTCGAGGACATGTTAACTTTAATTACCACTACATGCAACCAAATTTGTTATAAATGGTTTCAATCAACCTGAATCACTTTTTTCTGGTTATATCTCTCTTAATAACAATAACGGCGGAACTAGAAATCCATAATTTTGAACTTAGTGATCTTCACACTATCGCCGTAATGTGATACAATACGTTAATTATGATTTATATACGTTGTGTAATCTATAGATATTAGTTGGTCACTCCAATTGTCAACTAGACATAATAAATATTGCTATTAATCTTGACAATTTATGAATTATAAAAGATTTTGAAAAACAAAATTGTGAAATTAATTTTCAAAAAATGCATACTTAAGTACCCTTCAGAAATATAATAAAAACTTTTATTAGCATACAAATATTATGACAATAAAAAATTTATTCCTTTTTGGAAATCTTTTATGCCTATATAAGATATCAACTAGGATATCAATAACTTTTCGATATTTTATTATATGAATTATATAAAATTTCTATGTGTCTCTACTCGTATAATCCCAGTTTTAAACTAATTTATTAGCAAAACTTTGTGGTAGCAGTTTCGAGGCCAATGATATTATTTATAAAGTTTTATAAAGTAATAATAAATCTCTAGACCGCTTATTTGTATCAAATTTCAATCCACAAATCCACTGTGAAAAATCTGGCATCCCCAAATTCTGTTCACGTACATCGATCGTCCTTTACACCCATAATACATACGACTGTCCAACTGTAAGACGTGTGGACGTTCGAGCTACCTCTTGATGCAACTCGACCACTCCATTTATCATCTACTTAATATACTTATTTAAAATATACTACAATATATAGCTATAGATATGTCAAAAGAGTCTTAGATAACCTTTCAAAATCTAATATAATCATCATCAGAAAAATAATTTGTTTTATTTACTCAGAAGCATCAAGAAATCCTTAATCAAATATTGACCTAAAAGCAGCACGTAATATTTCATATCTCAATTACTTTATACTAAATAAGTATTTCGCCTTTCAATTTAGAATAATTAAATTTTATAAAGCAAGAAAAACTAAATAGGATTAAAACAAACATTTTGGAATTTTAAGACAATGTAATAAATACCATAAAAATGCATAAAATAAACATCTTTAAATATTAAATGTAATTATAATTATGCTAATATTAAAGAATGAATTTCAATGGACGATTGAGTGACATCGTAAAGGTTTCTGAACTTTTACCTACCGCATTGATAGCAGAAATTTAAAAGAATGATTGAAAGTGAGAATGCCTGCTCTGTACAACTCTATTGATGTTCGGTTGATTTTATTGAATTTCCAACAATAAATCCATAAGTGAATGCATTCTATTAGCAGTAGTACAGCACATCATTTTTATATAATATATCGCATCAAAGATAGTCTTACGATCAAATGACACAATAATTGTAAGTCCAACTTGCCATGATATTCGGTATTTGAAATTGTTTAGGGAATATGCTCTGCTTGCTAAAAATAGGAGAAACCTACTATTAGGTCAGTCAACTTAAATAATATAAAATAAGATACCGCATAAAACATAGAACTTTTTACCCTAGATCGAAAAGAAATAAGAATTAAGTTAGGTACACTTACTTAACATTATATAACAAAAAGAGCATTTGTTGATTGGAATTGGTACTATTAAAATATTTAGGAGAAAGTGTTAAGAAGACGATGAAAGATCGATGGATTGGATGGAAGAATGCGATGTGGTCTTGAGAATGAGGACAAAGAAATTTGAAAATATGTTCCCAGAACAAAAACTCTAATACAAAATTCAGGCAAATGAATATAGGTAGAAAATAGTACAATATATACAAAGATCTCACTACATCTGGGCACAGCACCATTCAAGTTGAATAAGAAGAAGCAGAAGAAGAAGGAAAAAGTTGTGTATTAATAGTCACTGTGTGAACGACGATTCTAATCAATACATTTTAAGTAAATATAACAAGTAACAAGAGCAAACAATTCAATATGGGTGATACTCACCACATTTTCCAGTTGCCTCAGCCCAATCTATCATATCAAATGCATTGCATCTGGAATTGTTTTCATTTCTCCATTATAAGATATTTCAGAAAACAAAAACATAAATTTTCTCTATAGAATTTAAACTCACCATTTCAACAAATGTACATAAAAAAAACATATTTGGTTTTCTTAGACAAATAACAAGAAAAATTTACAATTCCTTTTAAATTTTCCTTAATATTCTTTTCAAGTTTTTCTTCTGTAACATAAACATTTGTCACAAACAGATGCTCGAGATGATATTATTTTGGATAGTGCTTTCC
The DNA here is from genome assembly GCA_027564355.1 of Penthetria funebris. NCBI lineage: Eukaryota > Metazoa > Arthropoda > Insecta > Diptera > Pleciidae > Penthetria > Penthetria funebris. Next base: position 10,119 of record JANSTX010033297.1, on the reverse strand, counting down.
TGTAATTGCGCAAGATAAATGTTATTTTTCAAATTGAATTTAATTTATATTTGCAGCTTTTTTGCTCATTACAGAAATCTTTGTCTGATGATTTTAAATATTTAAGGATAACTTCTCTTTTTATGAGGAATTAATACAAAGTTCGTTAAAGATTCGGCTCGCCTCTTAGCAAATGTTCAAAATGAGCACAAATCTCATAAAATATTAGTATGATAGCAAGGTGTATAATTAATTATACAATAAATAATTATACTACTAAAATGGTTATCGTCTTAACCCTAAAACAACTAATTTCTATATACATATTTAAAAAGGAAGCAATTACTAAAACATCTCAAGATATTTTACCCAGAAAAGATGAATATCTACATTGGAACGAGTATACCTTATAATAATTTACTATATGTATAATTTCTACAACAGAATGGCTTTTTCCATTTCACAGACAATTTTGTAGATTTGTGAATGATGTACCCTAGTTTTTCGTTAGTTCATTTCATATAAAGTAAAGCTTTGATGAAATATTGTGTCAAATATTTTTAATCTTCTGGCTCAATTAGAAAATTGGAAGTCAAATTGTGTGGGTGTTATTACTGAAAATCAATATAACATTTAATTTCGTTCATTTAAAGTTCAGATAAGTATAGACGGGAAAGTAGACATTAAATATAAATTAGTGTCTGTAGAATGTAGTGACATTAAGTAAGCATGAAAATATGGAAGTTATTAAATTCTCATTTTTATTATAATAGCATCAATTTCCGTATTCAAATCTAATGTCTTTTCTTAACATAGCAAAGAAGTGCTGTGTCTTGTTTAATTTTATATAAATGTTATGTTGATGGATGGGAAATTAAAATTTTGGAAAAATGTTGCATTTTTTATTCTATCATACATAAGTGAATACAGCAATATACAGTGAAGTATGATTATACATATGAATAAATCAGTAGACAGCAAGGATGTACATATAGGTTGATCGAAAAGAAGTAAATTACAGAAGTGCATCACTTTTAATATTATCCATCATTGTTCAAATTGCTACTTGCTCTGTTTTTAACAAACAAAACAATACTCACAAATCGTACTATGGGGAAGTGCATTCGATTTAACGAAAAAAAAACTGCTTGCATTTTTGTAAATTCTTTCCCATATATTTATTGCAAAACTGTTATCAATTCTGTAAAAATTATGATATTGTCGACTTTATATAACAGTTATATTAAAAGAGTAGACAACATCAGCAAAGATGATAATCCATGCGTCATTTCTTAAACAAAATGTTTAAAGTTGTAATTTTAGTTCATTCTTTAAAAATTATAATATTATTAACTTTATAATAGTTATACTAACAGAATTGTCACATTAGCAAAGACGCTTGGGCTTGTTGTGTGATAAATGTTAAAATATGTAATAGCGGACTTTAGTACAGTTAAAGATACAGAATAGACTTTAGTTTAATTAAAGCAATAATGATTTGAATATTTTGACATCAGAATTTTTTTTACGTAACTATTATCATTTTTATTAGTACAATATTTGATACATATTTTGAAGTGTCATATATATTTCATTATTTGTGACTCTCTTAGACACTGTCGCTCGAATGATTACATATCTATACGTTGCTTCTTTCAAGACTAAACCTGACATTATGTCGTTGATGAGTCCAGATCGTAGAAACTTTTTCTATTTTCGATTTTTTTTTAAACATGTTTGTCATTTTGAAAACCACTCATGTCACTAATTACTAAACTTAGCTATGAAAATTCATTTCTTAAACAGTTCAATTAAAGACTAGCCATTATTGTGGTAAAAATATTGATTTTTTTTTAGTTTCGTTCATATTAGCTATTAAAACATCGATACGATAATTGCTTATCGTATTATTATATAGTATTTGTGGAGCGAGAATGAACAATAAGGTAATGCCAACAACCTACATAAAAACATAATTAATCACCTTTTTCAACTGGAAAAAAAACTAGAAACTTTATTTACTACGAAATGCTAATTAATCACTAGAGAAAGCTATTTAATCACGGTTCAATTTCATAAATAATATATAGTTATTGATATGTACTTCAGATATTTACTATATCCAATAAACAATAATAAACTAGAAAAATATATAATTAATTGATTTTGAATTAGGGAGGTATATAGGAATTACGATGGAGATTTGGACTATTAAAAAATGGTTAAAAAAAGCTATTCCAATTCACATGTAACATAAAATGTTAACGGAAAATCTACACTACTTTCTAAATTAATCATATACACGTAGATCAGTTCTTTGAATAATTCAGTAGAGTATTGTGTAAAGCTACATATTAGTATGTTAATGAAATGTTATCTATAAGTTTACAAGTTCACAAACTAAATATAATGAACTACTTTTTTGTTCACGACTACGTACCATAATTGTATGTCCTGTGATCATTTTGTCTTTGGCGAAACCACATCGAGGTAAATATACTTTGAGCAACCTCTGGATACTTGTCGGTCACTCCATTCATCACCACAATTGAAAGATTTACTAAACTGTAAATTACAAATTAGCTTATAATTACTCTGCTTTACATTTTAATAATTTACAAGAGTATGCATAAAATCCCCAGTTCATACATAGTTTCCGAGAGGCACAAGTTAAAGGGACTTATAGTACAGAACTAAAATGTGTGAACATAGTTATACACAAAAGTATACATGTATCAACTGCTAAGATACCCTATGAGAGTATTGTGTAATTTAGGTTTGGAATTACATTGTAAACATCAGCAGCTGCCAACAATTTTTACTTTCAGTATCTAATGAAGGTAATGATTATTTAAACGAACAATAAAGTTATCATACTAAATTTTATATTTTAATAATAATTTAAACGTATATTATGCATATAGTCTTTATTTCTCATTGCATATAAGTAAAGTTATTGTTACAATTTACCATCCATAACTTCTTTTAAATTATGAGAATAGTTGAAGCAAAAATATAAATTTATTAAGAAAATATCAGAGAAAATAGAAATAAAGTCAATATTTACCATATACTCATAGCATAGTAAAAATTTTCATTTGTTTTGTGATTTATTAAAATCAAATGTTAATATAAAAACTTTTTACACGACTTTAACTTTAAGTGTTGTTTCACATATGAACTTCAAACTTTATTGTTAACTTATGTTTCCAATATAATTAAATAAATTTCTTAATCCGTATCAATTGGTTTCTAAGTTGACTTCATCTTTTAATTAAAAATAAAATATATTGTATATTTATGGTACTAATTTTGAGGAAATGGAGCAGTCTACATTAGCAAAGACACACGTTTGCAATAAGTGTTATAAAGTGGTTTTATTGAAATACAAGATGTTGTCTCAATATTATTAAAAGATAACTGTCTACATGAATTATTTCATTTCAGATTTAAACAGTTATGTTAGAACTATAATTAAATGACAATATAAAAGTATTTAGAAATATGATTATCATTTCAACCTTCACTCCACGAAGGGATTATAGAGCACGATTTTTTTCCAGCACCTTAATCTCCTTTTCTACATGTTGACACTATTAGGACATTATTAGGTGGTACCAGTTTTTTTTTTAATTACTTAATATTGTAACAAATTAATAGAGTTCTCGATAAAATCAATTTATTGTAGTGATGTAAGAACAGAGTGCCGTTACTGATATAGGATAAATCGTCAATCATTAAACAAAACTGCAATAATGAAAATGATTATATATTATAAGTTAACAGAGAAATCTTAATTTTACACAGTTTTAATAACGCAAGAAATGAATTTCGGCTGAAACATGCACAATGTTTATTAATGGATATATTACAATATTTGCGAATAATTTCGAATACTTTATTTGTGATTATATTAATTAAATGAAATTAAATCGGTTTTAAAATAACTGTTTTAAAGTGTGCAAGAAATTATTCTTGCAGTATTTAGTACATTTCGTCATTTATCAGTATGTTTCTAATTAAAATACTTGTTAAATTTATTAAACTGAATGTTCGATGTCAGTTAATTAATATTATAATATGTATGATTATTATTAAAATCAATTCAGTTACTGATACCGGGTGACTTTGCTAATGTAGGCTAATTTTTAAAAAATGAATACACAGTTCGTAGGACGGTTCTTTACAAGATGAAATTGGCCAGGTTATTGAAATATTGTAGAGATATGTATTGATAGTATCTGTGTCCTACGAATCAATGGTTTAAATAAACAGTATATAAATTATCATTTCAAAATTTCATCAGTAAATTTCATTATTTTGTGAGAAATTTTGCACATGTTGTTTTTATGTTTTTAAACAGATTCGAGATAAAATTTAAAAAAAATCCATATCGTTACCAATTCATACACTACATGTACATGAGTTACTCGTATATGTAAATCTACTGTATTTGAAATTTTATAAACAATGAAAATGGGAAAGTTTCAATAGATATCAACATCATGTCTTGCAGCTTGTTTGGCGTCACTGGTAACACGTAGTTTCTTCTTACAAATTACCATATTGATGGGAAAATTGCCGCAGTTGCGATTTATCATCTTTGTATTATTTGTTTTTTTTTGCCATTACATCCCGATTTTACTGCTATATAGATACATATAACCTGGAAAAAATTCTATATTATATCGTTAAACACATTTTACTATTGATTTATCACTGTATTACATACATTTAGTAAACATACTGAATTTATATACAAAGCAAATATTGAATGATAAAATAGCTATTCAATGTAAGTTAAAAGATAAGACCAATTATTGATATCAGTACTTAAATTAATGAAAATCTGATTACACCTTTGCTATTTAGTCTTCAGATTCCAGGATCATAATGACTTACTAAAAGTGTTTACACATATAGAGTTCTAATGTTCTAAGGTAAACATCGTCGTTTTTGTGGTACTATCAGCCAGTGGAATTAAATAGTTGAATTCCAGAATTAACTATTTGAAGATGCGCTAGTTATAATTAAACAAAGTAATTAAACAGCAATACAGAAGGTCAGTTGTATACAGGAACAGGATAAATAAGGTAATTTAAAAATGTTATAATCTATACGTAATGGAGATATAATTGGCGAATCAAATAATCATAGGGGTGAGTTTTACTTTTGGAAATTTTATTTATAAATAACTTCTTCAAATGGAGAGAAAGGTTTAGAACTGTTTTTCACTGCTAAATATAATGTTGAAAAGAAGTTTAATAATATACCAGACTGAATATGTCTACGAATATGCAAAAGAAATAGAGAAAAAAGGATAATATAGGTATTAAAAATACCTAACATTCAGTATTGAAGGGCTATATAATATGGTATTATCAGTTATTATAAATGAAGGCAGACGTGACATAGGAATATAGGAGAATTGGGATGCAATACCTTTTTGATATTACACAAAAATAAAATTATTAAGGAAAATGTATTGAAACAAAACTGCTTCAATTTATCTACCATTATATGATTTGGAAAGTGGCTAGTACAGTGAAAGTCAATTCTTTGTCTTAGAATAAAAGATAGTCACATTGATAACAAAGAACGATTTCCAGTCGTCAATCACTGTCACAAAAAGTTAAAAAAAAATAAAATCAAAAGTATGCTAAATAGATGTATTAGTCGACTCAATTGCGGAATAAATAGTTTGTGTTTAAATTGTTGATTTAACCGAAGGATCTAAGATGACAGAAACGTCTTTCTGCTTAAAAGCTTACGATTTACAAAAATTCCTTTATATGTGTGAAACATTGTTTTTAACTATTCCAACCATTAAAATTAATATAATTTGCTAAAAATTAAATTATAAAAACTTTCATAGCGTCCGTGCCAAAATATACGTTTGCAAATTGAATTTTTGCAAAAACAGATGTTTAATAGAATTAATATCTACTTTTTATTTCCACAAGATTTCCCCATTTCTGTAAAACCCAATAAATATACAAATGAGTATTATGTTTTGCATCCGAATTGTCCCTTATGTAAAGTATTTCGTTAATTAAATTAGAAATGTGAAACATTTTAAGGAAACATCTGTGTCAATATTATGAGTACATGATGGTAAAGTACACGAGTTTACATACTTTACATATTTCACTTTCTAATGAATGGGGGGTCAGAACAGCTTTTCTCAAAATAATTGAAATTAAAACGTTTTTTGTTATGCTTTTACCAAAGTAAGTTTGTTAATGTTCAAACATCCTTAAAGTAAAAAATAAAAATAAATCTCGGCAATGGCTTTTTGATCATCACATTTAATTAATGTCTTTTTTTTTCAGATATATATGGTAGCATATTTCACTATATTAACGAAAAACATTGAATATTTTTCACAAGAATCGATATTATCCTTTTTATGTATAAAAATAATGAGAAATATGAATAGTTACGATACGAGTATATCTCAACGTTTATACTTTAAGGATATTAGAATATACGAATGTAGCTGATAAAATGTGAATTTTAATATTCCAAATAAACATATTTTACCATGAATTGAATAGATATTTGATTTGATATTAATGACACAAATCACAGTGACAATCTGGATTATTATGTATTCTGATTATGTTGTTGAAAGCCTACTTGTCTAGTCGAAATCTGAAATCAGAACAAGTACTAATTGAATAGTATTACAGTGAGACAACAAAAATAAATATTTTTGGGTGGGTTCAGTTGTCCGCTTATTATCAGTCATTATGAAATTTAGTGTCATGCGATCAGATTGGTTGGAAGTACCTTATGGATTAGTTTTCGTACTTTCATGTATGTTAGTGGTGGGTACCGTGAAACTTATGGCGATTACAAAACTCGCTCACACCACCATGTCCTTTATATTCTTCTAGATTTTGTTTTCGTATTCTATTACCATAATTAAAGAATACATAACAAAAAAATATGGCTTCAGGGCATAGAAAATGATTTTTTTTTTGTTTTAAAACTCTGAAGCAGAATTAGTACCTAATTGAGTTGTTGTCGTATTTTATTACCACACAAGTATTAACGACTGCTATTCATCCAACTATATTTGATCAAATTGTTGTTTACGCAGACATTTACAATGGATTGTGCAAATCATATCAATAAATTTGAATTTTCACAAAAGAAAAACCAAATAATTTTTCATAGCTATATTTCGAACTGGAAGTTATCAGACACCAGCAGTATTACACTATTCACATGAACTACGTATCAATTAGATTTTGTATATTCTAAAATAAATTCAAATTTTCCACAAATTCGACCATATTCGCTTTAATACAAATCGGATACAGAAATGTGCTTTGTTGTATTTTGTAATAAAATAAAAAACTATATTATGCTTTAGAATAAAATTGTTTTACTGATTTATTGGTGATCATATATATCGCATTTATCTCTATTGAAATGTAATCTAAAGAATGATGGAATTAGATAAGGGAGTGAATATAAATAAGATTTTGATATATAGTAATACTGACCTCTTTTCTATATTAAATATAAGGGGGTGCAAGGATATACGAATTTTAGTTTTGGGTGAATAATATAAAGCTTGAATAAAATTCAATATTTATTGTGTAAATTATAGATAGATTTAATTGTCAAAATGATGTATATCATAAATAATTGTCAACCTATTGATAAAACTCTCCTTTTTGTATTTTGCCTTGTTCCTTATTCGGTGGTGGCTCTTCTGCTTCGTAGTCACTTTCATAACATAATTATAATAATATTGCAATTTTACTATTTATGCAACGAGCATAGATATATAGAGCCATATATGAATGTAAATTGAGAAATACGATTTGTAATTTAAAATCTGATCATTAGTAGTAGATACCATTGTGTAAAATTTAATTTTAAATATTATAGAATAAATTTTCACCATACTTTATTGCTTCCAATAATCCAAAATTACTATAGAATCTAATCGATATTATTAAAATAATGTCAGTTCCTGCAGTATGTCAATAAGTCCTGAAATTTGATTCGTGTCTTCAGTTCATAAATTTATGTTTCAGTCACTCTATGACTGACTTAACCGACATTATATGCATATTTTTGCGCCTTCCATTGCTAATAGGTACTATTATTACAACAGTTCCTTCTGTTTTACAATTTAAAGCAGTTATTTTCAGTTATTTTACGTATATAAAATGCATGATCGTAATCAAATGTATTTTCATTGCTATGTTCAGAATAAAAACTTTCACATTTAAATTATAAAACTTTTAAATTTACATTATTCTACTTAATATCATTAATTTTAATAGTCCGCGATTTATTTTAAAATCGTTTATCATAATATATAAATACAATATATAAAAAATTCAATGAAAATAGGCAAATTAACAATAGATGCTTCGATCTCATATACTTTTACATTGTGAATGTTGCTTAATAATTTGAAACACATAGTACAGTTTAAAATAAAAGCTTAAATTAAATTTTGAATCCCATATTATAACCATAACTATAAATAAATTCATAAATAATATCTTTGAAGACAGACATTAAAATAAATAAATTGAAAACTATTATTAAGTCGGACATAGATTTATGATCAGTCAGTCGGAGTGAACATTTGTACTTTCTTATTGGTTTCCGATAATTCAAATTTGACCATATATAGTTGATATGTTATTAAATCCAGCAACTAATGGATCCAAGTGATTAATCTATGAAATATGTGTTAGTCTTGATCACCTGCTCTATTTCACAAAATAAGCAACGATGAAATATGAAAATTATAGATTAATTAAATTCTAAATAAATTGTGATTTCAAATTACTATTTGTTTACTAGCAAACTCTTATAATTCGTAATAAATTGATATTATAATAAAATACTAAGATTTTCTTCTTTCTAATATTATTTATGACAAAATTCAAAGGAACTTTATGAAGACTTTATTCCTCTTGTATTGTCTTTTATTTTTATTTATTTTATTTTTTTTGCCTTTCGTATTCGTATAATAGCTTCCATTCCTTCATTGATCTCAATTTTTTATTTATTTTATCCAATTCATTATAATATAATTATATACATTATTAAATGTGGTTCATTTAATTTAACCACAGAAAGTTTCAATTTTAAAAATTACAAATAATTAGAATTAGAAGAAGACACAGTTGATAGACCACAATCTGCTATGTAATTAATGAGATTACATTAATTTGCCCCAAGTTCAATCTGTTATAAAATATTGGTATGAATGATATACGAAGGTTGCTTAGTATCAGAAGAATGCACAGTTTTTGATTGCGAACAGATGACAAATTTAGCGAGTTTTTAATCTGTTTTAAAATATTGGTAAAAATATGATAATGATGAAGATAGGTGTATCTAAATAATATATGAATGTTGCTTCGAAGTATATGATTAGGAGTTGGATCAGGTGAAGATTAATGCGCCCATCAAAGATAAATGGGAAGGTGTATGAAACTGTTGTTCGACCATCAATAACTTAAAGTTCTTAATGTTGGGATTTAAAAAGTGATCATATAAAGAAATTACAAACCGAGATGAAAATGTTGAGATGGTCATCCCTTATAACATTGAAGGACATAATTAAGAACAACTACGAGTTCAGTTTAAAAGTTATACCCACCACCAAAGTAGTATATTATTTATTATGGTATACCGACAGATTTGAATGCATAATATAAATATGAGGTTGGTTCAATACGTTTCATTGAGAAATAGAAATACAGATGATTAGATCATTTCTAGATCAGCGCGATTAGATCTCAAATTTGTTCGACATGGTTAGTTTTTTTGCGGTATCAATCCCATGGGTGATGACTGCAGCCACTATCGATGTCGTCTATTTTCATAATTTGTTAGTATATGTAAAGTGACAACCAACGTCATATTGACCAATTAACGCCTCTGCATTCTTCATTCTTCATTCTACGAAATATATTCTCATTCAAATAATATTTAATTTATTTTTCAATTATGCTAGGGTATTATTATGTATAGTTGTATAATAATAAAATTTAAATTTCGTTCAAAAATCTACATATTATTACAAGTACCAGGGCCTGTTTTATATTTAGTACTCATTCAACTAGAAAAATGTATAAGGTGCTTGAATAAACTAGA
>JANSTX010033286.1:0-13867 GCA_027564355.1 Penthetria funebris | reverse complement strand
TTCAGTGTACACAGTCTGAAAAGAGCATGGTAGAGCTGTACTCAAAATTGCTCTTCAACAGCTCTACAGAGTACGGGCGAGTGGTAGATACGCTCTATAGTGTACACACTGTAGGTAGAGTCTCTACACCTTACGCACTACACTTTACCGAAAAAGCTCTATAGTGGGCACTGAAATAAATGCACAAGGATGTTCTATAGGCGGTTGTCTCTTTAAACATTTGTAAAACGAATAATTATCGGATGAGGTAGGTCAAATTAATATTTAAGAATAATTTAAGTAACATGGAAGGTTAAAAATTTCAATCTTTATATTATTTACTTTATTGTTATACAAGTTTTATGCCAATATTCATGATTTTTAATTTTGTTGAACACACTGAAAAGTGGTTTGCGTAAATTTGTATATACAAAGACGCATATTCCATGAGAAACTAACAAATTCGAAGTTAAATTACATATTATACGCTATATGCTATTAGAGTTGGCTTGTAGATATACGAGAACTTACGTTATGAATCAATTTTATATTACTATTCGATCATATCCGCTTTCGAAATTGTGTCATAAGTTTTTTTACCTTCTCATATGTTATTACGTTTCTTTTTTTTTTGTTTTCTCAAATTGATAGTCACATATGTACTCGTTGTTATATGTGTTTCTTCAGTGCGATTTTTTTTTATTCATAAGGCATTGGTTGATTTTGTTAGGCCCTGGAACGGGTAATATTATTTATTTGCATACCATTTCACACATACATATTAATATTTACTTAATTTAGAATACACCTTAATAATGTTGTCTAACGGATAAGCGTATATCCGTTCGACAACATTATTAAGGTTTCTACAATTACTATCTGAAGTAATTTATAGAAATTTATATATAATTTATATCTGGGATTTACACCAATAAACTCATAACTCGTCGAACCTTTCTTTGCAAACCTTAAGTATTCAATTGTTTTTCTTAATTTCATCTTAACAATAACATATTAGTAGAGCACCTGAACGATCATATTTTTCTAAATACATTTCATTCAAATAAAAATTTTAAAATATTTACATTTTTTATATAAAAACGACATTGACACACCCCACCATCTTCTAGACATAGTCTGCAGTAGACTGTCATAAAAACCAGACAATTCACCTATGCTCCCGAGACCATTGCAATTCGCACTCGCATACACTCTGACAAAGATTCTAATCGCATTCATTGAATGACCTCTAGCGGGCAATAATATCGGACATTGACACACCCCACTATCTTCTAGACATAGTCTGCAGTAGACATCATTTACCAGACCTATCTTCATCAGATAACTCGCAAAGTCACCATGCCTAGTTACTATAGTCTGGATCATGATATTTTTGACCACGATCACATGCCATATTACTGATATAAACTGTGATCGTGTTGTATTCATTTTATTAAATGATTCCCTTCTTAACCAAAATGCTTTTGATAAGAACGCACTGGAAGATTATTAGTCACTAGACATGATTATTATTAATTATTATTGATTAAATACTAGAAAAGACATTTATCAGTCCGAAAACCCTATCATTAGAACTTGTTGCAGAGAACCCTAGATTAACTTCAACTCCGTCATTAACTGATAAATGTTACTGTGCGATAAAGCTTTTGACCCATGATTATTTCAATGTAAACAAATGAAGTGAAATTAATTTATATTATTATGTGCGAAATTCAACGTGAAAGTTTTAAATCTCGTCTAACACTTTTCCATATATGATAAATGGACCAAAATGTATCATTTTTTTTTTGTTGAGTGTATGCTACAGTTTTGTATATTTAGCATCCCAAACTAATTTCAGTTCTTTCATACATTTCAACACCTTGAGTAATTGGCGCAGCCAATTAGTTGTTTATCTGTGATATTTAATTGTACAAGTATTATAAAATACCAAAATATTTGATTATTCATGAATTTTTTGTTTCATATTTCTCACATAAATGTCATCTATATTAAGTTCACCCATGTAATTCAACTTAAAATACTTTTTTTTTGTTCAGACCAGCATGATTATCAAATTTAGCGACATGTAAATTTTCTTCATATCATCATCATTGTTCTTAATTTCACGATTCATATGAGTATTGTATATTGAAATCATTAAAAAGATTTAGATTAAGATCATTATAAAAAAAAAATGCTCTGTACAGGAAATAAAATGTAGTAATATTCGTTATACAGGATTTTATACATAAAGCAGAAAGATATGTTCTGGCTCGTATGTAAAAATGTTATTATACCCATCAACTTGATTTTTACTTTACGTGAAAGTATATAGACGTCAACAAACAATTACCATTGTTCAAGATTCATTTAACCAACACTTAATCTCCTACCACTCTTGTAGTAGAGTTCTTAATGACGATTCTTCGACACAGTGTTAAAGGGCGTTTTTTTTTATTACCCTGAATATTCACTGAAATGTTTATCTTAAAATACCTTCGGTTCACAGTTTTATTTATCGCATCAAGATCTGCCAGTCTCCACAAATTATCGTTTGTTATTTGTTTAGACATACATTGTATAGTGCACACATAAGGCATCTATTGACGAACCCGTGGATTTGTGACATAATGTTGTTTGTCACCTTCTGCATATAAATTTATGTTATTAGTATGAAATTGAACCTGATGACATACTGCAAGCACGAATTCAATTTAGTTTTGTGGTTGATCTTAACCCAGACCGTTATCAAACATATTAAATTACAATTAAAAGAAAAAATAACGACTGTTCGAAAGTACAGTTTTTAGTCGCTTAACGCTTGCTTGTAAACACAACTGATTACAGCGCAATGAATTATCTTCATAATCATAGGGCAAAATGTTACAATGTTAATTGCCGTTTCTAATAATTATGCACATAACATCAAATGTCAACAATAACAACTACTAATTCATAATTTCGAATGGGAAATGTAAAATAAATTTTAGTTATTCGGTTCTACATCTGAATATTTCAGTAAAGTATTGTGCTTCGCAGCCACCTAGTTTATTAATGAGATATATTTTCTACCAAGTGGATAAACACGACACGTGGAAGTAAAGTTGGGTTTAATACTTGTGACAAATTGAATGATGAACCACATATGTGTTAATCAACCCATTTTTGTTTCTAGACGTTGTCATCGGAAATATAATCATAATTTATGGCATGTAATCGAGATAGACTAAAAGAAGTTTTCTACTGAACGGCAAAAATAATATCATGGGTTAATTTATAAAATAATGAATATTTAACAAAAATAATATATCATTTTCTTAAAGATCATTTAATTACACGAGATAAATACACGTGTTGGAAAAACGCTCAACCACAAACTAGGCATATTAGAAATGGGAAATTAACATCGTTGCGTAAAGGTTAAGATTGTATCGAGCTGCGGGTATTAAAAGTATCGACTGAATATTAATAATACATTGGAAGATAAAGATATGTTTTTTATGTATAATTTAAAAAAAATAGAAATATTATGCTTATTATTCTAAAATATAATAGACTCTGATAATCCGATCCTCATACTGTGTGGTCGAAGGCCAATTAGATTTTATGAACCTATAAACCACAGATTTAAACGATCATCTGTATAAAAACAATTATAAGTACCACTATTGAAGTAGGTGTCCTCAAAATTCTCTTTTTACTATTATTGATTTGATATTTGTTAGTTAGATCGATGAAATATAACACTTGTACAATACGATTTTTTGCCAAAACCATGTAGCTATAATTTAAAACATTGTCCTGTTCTATTTGAAATTAATTTTATATTTTCAATTTTCAGCAATATGTAGACACATTGTCAGTAACTGAAGCAGAAGATTCCAGTTATGATTCGGATTGTGATACCGATGATTGTCATGAACAAGTTTCTCGGACAACAAGTGATACATTAGGTCAAGAATTTTCAGAATATGTGAATATATCTGTAAGTTGTTAAATACAAGATAAAATGGTAAAATTGTAAATAATTATAAATTTTCTTTTTATTCTATTAAGGATCGATCAACTGGATATACACAACGTGTTGAATTTGCTTTAAAACTTGGATATACCGAGCGTCTTGTACAGTCTGCATTAGTGCGTCTGGGACCAAATCCAACACAAAATGAATTATTAGCAGAACTAATTAAATTAGGTGCTCAGCAGGGTAATAAAGGTGAATTTTCATGTGATTCACCAAATTCTGAATGTTTATCTCCAACTTCTGAATCGGCTACAAATATTGATGACATTTGTAATGTCATTAGTGGCTTAAGACCGATTGTCATTGATGGAAGTAATGTTGCCATGAGCCATGGTAATAAAGAAGCATTTTCTTGTCGTGGAATTAAATTGTGTGTGGATTGGTTCAAAAATCGTGGCCATAAGGATATTACGGTGTTTGTGCCGAAATGGCGAAAAGAAAGTTGTCGTCCAGACAATCCAATTAAAGATCAAGATATTTTAAATGATTTGGAACGAGAACGTATGTTAGTATTTACTCCTTCACGATTAGTTGGAGGAAAGCGTATGGTATGTTACGATGATAGATATGTGTTGAAGGTAAGTGAAGTTATTAGTAGTTTTTGTTTGTTAGGTAGGTGCGGAGTATGCATCACTGCTCAATTATTCAAATTTAGAACTAGGCAATTTAATGTTTAATATAGAATTAATATTAGAAACCATTTGCACCGATGCAATGTACTGATCAAAATACAAGACCGACCATCAATTATCGTGTTTTTTTTTCCTTACTTAACAGACTGAAACTAGAGCTTCCATTATTTCCGTTAACGATATTAATAACAACATCGTTAAGCAATTTCTATTTCCATAAAGACACATATAAGTAGAAGATTAAATTCACATAAATTTGAATGAAAATTGAAGAAGTAAGCATATCTGCAAGTATGTATGAAAGTACAACGTTGTATTATTTACATATACTATTCATATAAACTGTAGTGTGTTAATTTGCCAGTTTAGCATGACGAAATGCAGGAAACAAAGTTTTCAACTACGAAATAGAGTTTCAAACTATAAAATTGGTTTTATTGCATTTATCAATTATTTAACTACAATATATACAAATCAGAAATTACGATTCATATAAGTGAGCATTGGAGCAACACAATTTGTGACCATTATTTAGATTTTCGTTGCTCATATATTTCAGAAATGGAACTAGTTCCACAGACGATACGGACGAGATATGAAAGTACTTCAAAATTTTTATTGTGCGACCGATTGTAAAATCAACAGATCGCGAGTGCGATATTCGAGATTTAGATAAAATGCCTGAATATTGTGTATAATACTAGCGATATCTCAACAGAAAAATCTTTTATTATATCAATAGAATAGAGTGAGGGTACATAAATAGCGCTGTGGATAAAGGTAATCTATATCACCGGTAATTCTGTCTTCACGTATATTTCTAAGTAATAGCAGACCACTCAAAGATTAAGGTAGCAATGATATTTTTAAATACTGTAAATTGAAATTTAAAAATATATAAAATGAATTATTTTAAAACTTCGACCGAATTATTATAATTATAGTTGATTTTTTTTTTCTAGCTTGCCGCCGAGAATGATGGAATTGTTGTGTCAAATGATAACTACAGAGATTTAATTCAAGAAAGTTGTGAATTTAAAAAAGTTGTTGAAGAACGAGTACTTATGTATTCATTTGTCAACGATCGTTTTATGCCACCAGATGATCCATTGGGACGAAGTGGTCCAACTTTAGATAATTTTTTAAGAATTCAACCAAAGTAAATAATCATATACTTTTTTTTCCTATTAATATTATGCTTTTCTTGTCGGTAAATTAATGTCACTTTTACTACCATTTAAGGATATGTCCCTGATAGTTATCTCCTTATTCTACTCAATTGTTTAGAAGCTTCATTAATTGCCAATATACTGTGAAACGATTAAATACTAGATTATTGGCCAGACGGTATGTTAAGTACTGTATCCATGTTTGTGTATTAGATGTTTATTCACCAAAGCCACCAGTCAGACATTAAAACACACTTTCATTTTGCCAACTGGTTGTACTGGAATTGTTAATTTCTATAATGTTTAGTATTAATTTAACTGTAGAATCAGCAAAACGGGTATTACACAGCGTTCAACTTATGTGCAATAGTCATCATATCTGTCTAGCATTTTTTAGTACAGTCAAAGAAAGTGTGATCAACTTCTCCACGCAGAACATTTGATAATATAACTATGGTGTAATTTTTATTGAGATGTCAATTTCTTCATTTTATTTTAGAAAAGGTGATATTCCTCCACCATGTCCGTATGGTAAAAAGTGTACGTACGGCAACAAATGTAAGTTTCATCATCCAGAACGTGGTAGTGGACCTCATAAATCCGTTACAGAACGATTATCCGAACATGCAGCACGCCACTTGTCCGCAAGAAATTTAGATAATCAAAATAAAACACCAGTCCAGGGAAAATCATTAAGTGTTCCATTATGTAGTAGTGGTGAAACTAGTCCCAGTTCAACTTGTGATTCAAGGAAACCATTAGGTAATATTTTTTTTAGTGACACACTATTAATATTTATTTATTTTTTATTAATATCTAATTTATTAAGGTCGAACAAGATCTGGCGTTACTGAAAGCACATTTTCCACTAATAATCCAGTATTAGAACCATATATGCAATGTTATATGCCAACAACAAATTGGAACTCATCACAATTAATTGATTCACCAAATTTTCCAAAATCCCACAGTATAGATAATATTGCAAGAGAATCGTATTCACATGCTCATTCACCGTATACACCAGTTTGGCCACGACAGCATTCTCAACAACAGACACTTCAATCACAAACAGAAGCTGATGATTGTAGTAATTTACATGCAAAATTAAGAAGACAATTAACATTAAATCCTGCTGGATGTGATCCTAGAATATATCAAATGCAACGCATTGGGATGGGTCAAAATTCGACTGATCAACAAAAACAGCAACAGCAGCAACAACATCAACAACAACAACCACATCAACCGCTTTTAAAACAACAACATCAACATCAAATACAGCCTCAGCACCAACAACAACAACAACAACAACAACAACAACAGCAGCAACAACAACAACAACAACAACAACAGCAGCAGCAGCACCAGCACCAACAACAACAATTGCACCAACAAAAACAAACACAAACACAACAACTACAACAGCAGCAACAACATCAACATCAACATTCACAACCATCCCAATCTCATCAATCTTCTCATCGACTATTAGCGCCATCATTAAGTGGTCCAAGAGCACATCTATCTACTCAATGGGACCATTTACATCAAGTATGTTATAAATGTTGTGATTTTTATAATTATTTTCTTGTAGTTTATAATTATATAAATCCTTAACTCACATTAAAATTAAAAACGTCAAATAGTAAACCACCATTTTATTGAAATTCTTGGTACTGATACTGCACTTTTACAATTGATTAAACCAGAGTAATAAACGTAATTATTGGGGATAGAGAGATCAACATAATAATCAACAAGTTATCGTATGGGTTACTATGCTTACCCTCTTTGCTGTTTATTGTATCTAAATTTATCTTACGCGTAAGTGGGGAAGTCTCAAGTAAAATTGTAAAATAACAATAGCTGTTTGCACACACAAAACTAGACGACAAAAATATTGGACCGATGAGAAACATGAAGAGAATTTTGTACAAGATCCATTTTCAATCTCATAATTTACAAATTGTTTCTATTGTTATATTTTTAAAACTCACAATGTTCAGGCATGTACATATTAAAATGTGTGGCAATATCACTTCGACAAATGTATGATTAATATCAATATTTTGAGGGTGTCTATGAACAACCAACATTGTCCACGTTCTGGTCTGAACCAACAATTCACTCCACATCTTCTTAATGACGATTCTTGGTCACATTATTTGTCAAATAAAAATCCATTTTGTTTGACTATTAATAATTTTCATGATTTCACAGACAACATCCATTAAATCTCATTTTTATAGTCTTGCAGATATATGTCGTTGGCACAGTCAAGTCTCGTTGACATCAGACGTTAACGCCTTCCAGTCAACAAAATTTTGCTTTTGCAGATATACTTAGCAATAAACCAAACCCATTGCTGTGGACCTGTGTTTCAGCAGTGCTAGATGCAAACACATAGCTGTCTAGGTTTTTGAAGTCGGATGTTATTTGCTTAATTGGGCGCACCCCTCTTCGCAATATTAGCCGTGTTTGAATTGATGTCAGTATTAAACTATGTTCTCAGTTTCTACCACGTGGCATTGCAAGTACACTTGATCAGTCTTTCAATTCGCTTTTGTTGTTAATCCTAACCCAGACCAACATAATGTAAACCGAAATGTTTCGTACAGTAAATAGGAATATATTTTGTTCCTTAATTGTGTTACAAGTATGAGATTTCCATTAATTACTGTAATTATCATGAACTAAAATTAAGTAATATTTTATATGAGTGCTGCAGAAATTCTATTAAACATTTTATTTGCAAATTATTTTTAATTGATTTTATTTTTAGAATGTAACAAGAATTGCATCGGCGCCCGATTCATCACGATCATGGCATAGTGGTTTACCGCCAGCCTCATCATCAGAACCTCAAATAAATTTATGGCCTCATCGTAATCAACCATTATCTACACAAGATCACCGACGTCATTTACATTATCATTTAGCTAGTATATTTCCAGAAGAACAAGTTCAAACTGTAATGCAATTGTATCAAGACGAGACAAATGCTCAGATTTTATGTGCTGCGATTTTAAATATGTTTCCAAAGATGTAAAATCTGTTTATGTTACAATGTAGAACACATAGTAAATACTTACATTTTATTCAAATGTTTTTTTTTTATTTGTTCTTGATGATACTTGAGGGTATCAATATTTTTGTTTTTCCATTAAAGTATTTATTATAAAAGTAATTAATTCAATGTTTATTGCCTTACGCAATTGTTTAAAGTTTATGGTTAATTAAAAGATTAATATTTTCTTTGTTTATTTTTAAGATGACGAAATAGTTTTTAGTACATTTACATTGCAGTCGCACAAAATTTATTATTTTATAAACTCTTAGGAATAAACTTATTTGTGCACAATTAAATTAAAAGTTCATTAACATTAATTATTTGGATAGAAACTATTTCAATAAATGCTGGTGTAAATTATTTGTCAATTAATATGATCGTTACTAAAATATAGTAATAAATAACCAATCAATAAAACACATCATACGTGATTGTGATATTAAAACAAACTTTACTATTGTTGACTTAACTTCATTCAACCTTATTCGAACAATTATTTTGACTGTAACTTTCTTCAACTGTGGCATGAAACTTTCTGTTTAACATTATTAGCTACTAATGTGAACGTTTACAGATAATTAAAAAACTGCATCATATTCTTAAAAAGTTGTATTTATTGATGATTGCCATAATATATTTGAAATATCAATTACAGATTCATAAACAATAATTTCATACAATTTAATTTAATACAATGATAATTAAATAATTTTACATAACTGTTGTAGTGTCTGTACATATTCTATAAGCAAAACCTTACAATTCGCAATCAGCGCAATAAAATATAGAATTTGTCTTAATATTCTGACAGTTATTTACAGATTGCATTGCATTTATCTAATCACATTACGAAATTTTTTTGATCGATTGTAAATAAATTGGCATTTGGAAAACTGTACTACAGTCTGGAAGATAGATTTTATTGTATATTTTAGAACAGTTGTGCTAGAATCAATATATTTTTAATAATTTTTTTTATTTACGTTATAACGGATTTAATTAAAAATCTTTCATATACACGTATCCAATTATTTGATATTAAAATAAATGATTGCCTTCCTAAAAAGAACGGCTTTGATGTAAATTGCAACTATTAAATTATTAAAATATAATACAGTTGATAGTGTGCACGTGTTGCGACACACATTAACATAATTACAAAATATATTGTTATATACACATTAATTAATCAAATTTACTGAAATTTTAGTATCCAAAAATATATATTAAATGCTGTACTTTTTAAATGTAAATACAATATTGATATGCATCAGAATAAGAATACTACCAATTCTTTTATTTTTTAAGTATTATTTTTTCATGTAATTCATTAATAAAAACATAGTGAATTATACCGTTTTTGGACGTTACTATGTTAAATTATTCGTAGACTTTGGATAACACACGATAAATGATTTTCAGTCGAAACAAATACAATTTCAATTATAAAATACAATAAATTTAGACTTGTAATACATAATTAACATATTTTTGCTTATAAATATTACAAAAAAATTTAAATGTTTAATCATCCAAACAGAAATATCATTTAAAACTTTTAGAAATTATCGACAATTAATTAAATCGCAATCATTCTTACCGATAATTTCGGCACTGCTTACATGCAAAAAATTACACCAATTGAGACATCTTTGGAAATTACTTGTTGTAATTACTGCATGATTTTTTAATTTTTTATTATATTTAATTGAATACGCTTGAAGCGTATCTTTTTTTTTACAAATAATGAAAGTTAATTTTAAATGTAAATAAAAATAAATTTACTTCGTATTTACAATTGTAAATAAAATTGAAAATTTAATTTTAAGTCTTAAATGATAGTCATCGTATATGATGTTGCACTAAGTATTTTTATGTATTAAATTTGTTTTAATTGTTTTTTTTATTTGTCTAATTAAAAAAATATGTATTTAAATTTTATAATCTCAAAACATTACTGTTAATTTTAATTTTAATTAACATATCAGCCTAACTTAACAAAAACGTGCAATATCCAAAACTGGCATAAATTTTATTTTAATGATATATTCATGAACGTATGTGCTACTTAATATGTATGCATTACATATTTATAATTAATTTTGTAGATTTTATATATAAACAAATGATTTAATTATGAACATAATAGTAACTTGTAAAACTATACTAAAACTGCAAGAACTATTTTATTACAAAATTTATAATAGTTAATATGTTTGAACAAATATATAATGTACACTGTCAATTATTTGGTATTTTGATTGAATTTTTGCAAATTTTCAATAGAATGACTTAATTTATTGCAATTATTAAAATCGTGCTATTTTGCGTATGTAGGCTGTTCTGTCACAAATAGATAACCATTAATAAAATGCTCAAACTTAAATAATATTTTCTGTCTAATCTATTTATAAATTTGTTTTTATTCTATTTTTCTTTATTATTTCATTATGGAATATTATAATATTTGTTTTAATTTCATTAGAAACGACCATTAAAATATACGAGTATATAAATATAAGTTAAAAAAATAATTTACCTAATATTTTAATTATAAACTAAGTTTTTGCAATGTTTATTTTTTTAACGATATTCAATAACAGATACAATTTTTTAATTGTACGCACAGATTTTTCTTTTTTTTTGTAAACAAACAGAAAAATTGCTATATACAATATGTTAAAAATGTTCAATAATATATTTATTTATTATGTTTAAAATATTTATGCAGTTAGTAAATTAATTCATATGAATTATAATCGTAAAATTTCTAATTTTTTAAATGATATTGAAATTAGTTTAATCATTAGAAAATTACAATTGGGATGAACGTTTTTTCTTCACATAAATTAAAATATGATCTATTTTTTCGTGATGAACTATGAAACAAGATTTAAAATTTAAAAAAAAATATAATTTAAAAGTATTTTATATATTTGCGCTATAAATACTGACGGTCATTCAAATTGTATAAATATTTTGTAATTTTTGCTTTACTGAACGAAAACACT
Source organism: Penthetria funebris (assembly GCA_027564355.1). NCBI lineage: Eukaryota > Metazoa > Arthropoda > Insecta > Diptera > Pleciidae > Penthetria > Penthetria funebris. The sequence continues at coordinate 1,976 of JANSTX010033286.1, read as the reverse complement.
AGTTATAGACGTACACCAATTTAATGTAAATTTTATTCACGAACAAAACGGAGCGAAATAACGGTGACGCTAGTATTTCCATAGATTTCAACTTTATAATAATTGTTTTATTCATTCTGTGTAGTTAGAAGAGGAACATTTTATGAAATTTGATACAACATCACGTCACTGACGGGCAACGTCAATATGTTGTAAAATTATATGTAATGTAGATAACAATAACGACAATGAACACTTAAGCAATATTCCTTAGTTTTTATTTAAATACGCTATTTGTAATAAATATTTTTTCATACCATCATTTTTTTTTGTACATGACCAACAATACCAATAATTTTACAACTATTATCATACACCACCTTGAGAGTAAGAACTACTTATGCAGGTCTTGAGAGCATTAAACGAAAAAATTAAAGAGTTGATTGTGTAGTTCGAGTAATATATGTACCCAATAAGAGTAATATGAGCTACACAAACTGTTCGAGAACATTAAACGAAAGCCCTTATTATTCTATATGACAATGTTTACATTGACTGGTACCACGTCAATTATATAATGTTATATAATAATCAATCGTGTTCATTTTGGCTACATTAATAGTTGTACTGCAAACTGGTATTGGATGCTGTGCAATTTTTAACAAAGTGTACTTTCCGCACACTGCTGTGATGTTAATAAATGAGTGCACTTTCTGAGTACCGTACACTCAAGTATAATCACAAAGTGAAGTGTTAATAGATGAGACGCACAACTGTTTAATTATATTTTTACACAAGTTTAACATTAATATATTATATATATTAATTGAGTAAACAATCACCGTATTTGTGTGTTTGTTCGTCTGTACCACCGTATCTATGTTGGTCGATTCGTCCGGTCTATCCGTGCGACTATACTTCATTATATCCATCCGTCTGTTCGTACGTCTACGTTAAAATGTGCGTTCGTGCATCCGTCTACCTATGCATTAGTCTGTCCGTTTATCTATGTACGTCGATTTCTATGCATCTGCTTGTCCGCAATTTCTCTTCTACGTCGTTCGCTCATGGTATAAACGTATCTCAACCACAAACTACGTATCTATGAACTTATGCACCACTATATTGAATTATTCAATTCTTAGAACAAATATATGAAAAACTAATGTAGGTTTTTTTTATTAACATTTTTATTTATGTATAAACAAAATGCGGCAAATTAACATCGTTGCGGTTCCACAATATGCGTTTTTGTGACAGTTTAAGCTAAAATAATTAAGATCTAAAGCATTGACAATAAGTTTCGTGCTTGGTAATTTATTATACAGAAGTGATTAATAAATTTGGAATTTCTAATTTATATTTCTTAAACCATATAATTCTTTATCTTCTTTTGAATGATGAAAGAGGAACTGAAGAAATTAAATATATTATCATTAGTTTAATATGTACTATGCCTTTATGGATTTATTTACTTTCTGTATACAACTTGTTTGGAAAAGTTACATTTAACAATATTATCTGAAGATTCTTGTGTAACGATTATATATAGTAAAATGCATAAAGTTTCATATTAATGTTTATACGAATAAAATCAATAAGAATTAATTACTAAATTATATGCTTACTGTGGCCAAATAGTACATACGACGTGTAAACCTAATAAATTTTATTGATTGAATTAAAATTTAGTTTTAGAATTAATTGTAGTCTTCAAGAAGAGAAGGCTTTTGTTCAACTATACAATGAAGATGATAGTCTTTCTTTATGGCACATATATGAGTTTTTATAACAGTTTTATTTTTAATATACATAAAATAGACCAGCTCTTAATTCTGTTTTGGCAACCTTTCTGAATGTTGTATTTATAAAATATAATTAATATTGTTTTAATATTAATTTATAATTACTTTATTTGTTTGACGCATTTGTTATAAAATAATAACAATTAAATCGCAATTATTTGTAAATTAACTATTAGAAGAAAATGTGTGCAT